>JAECUM010052368.1:0-20400 GCA_016617855.1 Megalonaias nervosa
CTTTCATGCGGCCCGCCAAGGGTTTTCATGCGGCCTAGGAACAAGTCCTATGTTCACGCTATTTAATTTTCTCAAGGGTAAAATTTCTTTCTAATTTTAAGAGAAATGTAACCACGCGATGCCAAATACCCACCCAGTGGGAAAAGCAGCTAACCTAAGTTCCGTTCTGTCTACTCATGAATCCTTTACTGAAAACCTGTAAGATATTGTTTGAGAGAGACAAAAATTCAATGGCTAATTGACAACATTTTTAATTCCTACGTTAGAATAGCGGTAGAATCACCCACAGAGAAACGATCTGTTAATTAACCTGTTCCCGTGCAGTGTAGATGTACGTATCTGGAATATATGCATAATAATTTGTAGACATGTACTAAACGGGTTTGAATAGTACACTAAGGTTTATGTCCCCTTGAATATTTCATTAAGGTTTATGTCCCCTTGGCCATGTGATTTCCAATGAGCACAGCAGAAGATATACATTGTAATTATTTCTGAATGATAGGAGTACTAGGACTAACTGTTGTAATAACAGATTGGCATAAAAAGTTTATCGACTGCCGCTAGAACAAGCATTTTTTTTTAAGTTGTAAAACCTTCATCAAAATTTGACAAAGTCAAAAAGATCCCGATTGTGAAAATATATCGCAAATGCATAATATCCCGTCTCAATTCAAAGAATCTGACTCATTTAAAACCGTGCTTGTTTTGTTTTTTGTTTTCTTTTTCACCCGCTTCTTCATTTATTGCTGATATGAAATAATCTGTATTATTAATCATGGGCCATACCGTTGTCCTCGACCTACAGTAATGGTAACGTTTACCTGCAGAACAATATCAAATTTTCCATTGATGTCAAAGGCCTAATTCCAAACCACGATAAGCACCCTGTAGACATTCGATATGAGACGCAGTACGGTGAGCAACTGTCAACTCTGCACAAGTTGGAAATGTTGCTGAAAGCATTTAAAAGACTGTTTGGATACGCATAAGGATTGCAGTATCCAGTGTAGCTGTAGACTTGAGATAGGTCAGGCGTTATACCGCATTCGGCTCTGGAATACAGTACATAAACGGTGGCGTTGATTTTCTGCACGTGTTCCTTAGGACAGATAGAAGAATTCGACAATTCCATACAGAATGTATAGTCACTGTACGCCCTGAAAATAAATAAATAAATAAATAAATAAATAAATAAATATCCATATCAAAGGACATTATTACAGCGTTATGAATGTTAATTGTTTTGCATTATGCTCTTCCGAAAATAGACTGCATGCAATAGCACCCCCCACCTAATATTAACTAGTTCGAAAAATCGCAACCTCTGCTTGTTGTGGCCTCCGTGCTTTTTGGGCGGCCGACTTACCAAATAAGTGCATTGTATGATTTGAATGGTCAAATAATCAAGAAATCTTATCTTTGGTACGGATTACCACAAATACTGCACATGTGTTTTCGGCATAGTATTTTATCAACATTTTTGTATATTAGTAGCGAAGATCATTCCTTAAAAAAAAAAAAAAAAAAAGTTTTTCGTATGCAAACAATAAATACTTGTGTATTTAAAATATCGTTAGACTGCAATTTTATTATGCCATTTGTTATTAAAACAAAAGTCATATTAAGCAAGCATAAAAAGTCATTCAGGTTGAGATGATAATGTCATTCTTTTTCATTTAGGCCAATTAGGATTTCAGTAAAACTCTAGAAATTAATTATTACATATTTTATCAGGCAATAAAAAGTGTTGCAGCATGCAAAATCGTACTTGTTTCATTATTTGTGGTGTTTATTAAATGATTCCCGTGCGAGCTGCTCTTTTATTGGTTAACGAAACGTTTCAAGAAATGCAATCAATCATCTTATTATATACTCCTTTTTTTCTCCGTTAACTTTACGTTGTCAGAATCATGAAATATTTTACTATATTGCACGCACGTGTACGACACGTGTGCATAAAGGGACTACTTTGTAAACAAACCATGTATACTCATGCAGTTGACTTTAGGTTTCAATTTATTTGATTTGTTTGTGGATGAACTAAAACAGCTGTTTCGTGTATTTGAGAGTAAAGATGATAAATTGATGTGGACGAGTTTACTGAGTCACAAATAAAATTTTAAAACAAGCAAACGAATGAACGTGATATTCACAATGTTCACAACAAACGTGAGAGACGCAGTATTGAAAATACCATTCTGATCAAGACGACGAAGAATTCTTATTTCCGCTGGGTGAATGTATTGTGATACACCAGACTCTTTGCAATTTTCGGCGTTAACTATGTTGATACAATGTTTCGGATATAAGGCTAGCGATAGACGCCATGATACTGAGTACAGGTCATAATATAACTGAGGAAGCATGCAGGTGACCACGCATAAACATATCTTCTTTAACTGGTAATAAGAATTGCAAAAATATACTTACATTTCTGCATCTTGAATTTCCTCAAAACGTACTTTCTTCGTTCGGTAAATCCGAATTACGTGAGCTATGTCATGGGTTCTAAAGATTGCTTACACATTTATCGAAATTGTACTGTAATTTCTACTACGTTCCAAGTGAATTCTACTTACTGCACTCAAAATGAACGTGAAATTCCACAGCGTCTGTTTGATAATTACAATTGAAAGAGTTCATATTTTCCCACATTATGATTCCAAACGTTCGATGACAGAACGGAAACACATGCAGCCGAGTTAAACCGTGTCCCGGACTCCCTGCTCAAATCACAGACACATGTATTTTGTGTGGAATTGAAATAACTAATAAATCCAATGGAACTGAGTAGAATCAACAAACAAAACCACAAAAACAAAATCCATTCATTCCAGACCAACTGGAAAAGATGTTTCGATGCGCATTCATTCACAATATGACTCCAGGCCCGGCCCTATGGCAAGGCAAACGAGGCAACCGCCTTGGGCCCCGAGCTTCTCCTCAATGCAATTGTTTTTGCTTGGGGCCCCGCTCTCATCGCATGCTGCCTTGGGCCCCGCATGCTGCCTTGGGCCCCGCACATCCTAGGGCCGGGCCTGTATGACTCTTAATTTCAAGTTAAAGGAGACAAAAAGCGGCAATTCTTTTTGAAAGTGATGTCGAGCGCGCGACTTAGTTCAAATTTTGATTGGCGGAGTTATGTGCGCATTAATATTGTTGTTGTGTACTGTTGAATCTGCGCTTGTGTATTTATTTTGAAATACAGCATAAATGCAATTACTTTGTTTCTTGTAGTGTATTTTTGTTTATATAATTAAGCCTTAGGTAGAATAAGAAAATAAGTATGTAAGAAAAAGGTTACTGCATTTGTAAGGGAAAAAATGAACTCGTTTTGTCGTATGGATATACTGCACTCCCAAGATAGTGCAGTATCCATCCGAAAAAAACTCGTTCATATTTTCCCATACAAATGCAGTAGCTTCTGAAGAGTACACTGTTATGACGTCATTGATTTTACTTCACGTCATCTCATATTTTTAATGGCAGCGTGCCGGTAAAAATACTTGTCACATAGTCGGTACACTTGGCCTATAGTGTGTGCAGTTTCATATTTTTGATATTATAGCACGTGTACATATCATTTTATGTGATTCTGATTGGTCCAAATAAGTCCATGAAATTATTGTGCAGTATTCTCTTTACTAATTGGCTGCGATCGTGGGAAAACTATTATAACCCAGCCTTCTGGAATGTTTTGTTGTCAATGAACATTTTGGCAGCCATTTTTTTATTCGATTCACAAACGGAATTGGGGGGAAAATGGTCTCGTCTGTCTTAATATGGCCAATTTACCACCGTAGGGGCTTGTTATGTCATGTATAACACATCGTAACATGAAAAATGGATAAAACCCCAAAACACGAAGAAGAAGAAGAAGAACAAGTAAAACTAAGGGTATTGCTCATTTCATAGCGAATGTGTAAGTCGAGGTTGGAGGAGGGGGAAGGTAAACCTGAAGATGGAATCCACCTATATACAAGCGTGGTTTAAACGCTAACTTACAGAAGTAAATAAACTCATCTCTGTTCAAAGAAGAACGTGGACATAAACCGGTCTCCAAACTGACAGAAGTTTGTCTAATCACTGTATATTTGCGCGGTAAATATGTGATGCAATTTCGACTCTAAATGAAATTTGTTACATATTCTGTATTCGGCTGTTCCAAGTCAAATACTGCAAATATCCGGTAACAAATACATTACAGTAAATATGGGTATTTCTGCATCCAGGAAACCTTTCAAATGAATATTGCAACAATGTAATGTTTAGTTTTGAAAGCGTCATGTTAGGTTACTTAAACATGGACCGTCTACTGGATTCTAACCGGTACTGCATCAAACAATGTGACATCACGAACATTGGTCATTTTGTTGAAAAACGAATTTTATTGTGTGTGTAAAATGTTCTGTTTATTAGGAAGGAAGCTTGTTCTTTGACTAATAGATGTAAGGGAAGTATAATCTATTTTTAAACGTTAATACTAGTTCAACTTTGTTTTGGGACTATTTTTTACGCACAACAAATGAAATGTGCAACGTCTGTCAGAATGAACCAGATTATTCGTTCTTCTTTCTATCTAAATAATTTCCACTGAACTAAAAACTATGTGATAAACAGAATCTCAAATGGGTAATGATTTAATATCAAATTTATGAAACTCGTTGAATAATGTGCAGCTTTTGCTCGCCATGGCTCGCAAAAGCTGCACATTAGTCAACGAGTTTCATAAATTCATTATTAAATCATTACCCATTTGAGATCCTCTATATATCACATTTCTAAAGCAAGTTCAATTACAAAAATCTTGCCCTGTATTATATTATAAAACAAGTATAGACCTTTGTTTCGATGAATATGAAGTGATATCAATCACTAGACCTATCTTTTTGACGTCAGCTTCGCGTCGATCAATATGAGTTTTACTGGTTCATCTTTAGCTCAACAATGGTTAATAACTACATAATATCTGAGAAACTTCTGAAGGCGGGACTACCTACTAAGATTTGCATATATATGATTCGTTTGAAGATTTAAGAGCGCATCTCTTGAAAACCACACTGTTCCAAGGTAAGTAATGTTCAGTGCCTAACCAAATGCACAAGACAGCCAATTAGAGTTGATAATGATCTTTTTGAATCGAACCATATAAACATGTAGAAAATGAAAATAAAATCTAACAAGAAAAACCTAACAAATCAAAATGACCCATCCAAACAAGGAAACTCCAACTACGTATAATTGGTCATCGTATAAAGTTAGAATAAAGAAAATTCGGACCAATAAAAATGTTAAGACGATCTCATGTCTGTATTGACATCTTGGAAAAATTGAACAATATTCGATTAAAGAGTGTCCTAAAGTCTCTTAACTAATGGAAACTTGAAAGTGTTGATCGACAACAAATATTCTAGTTTGGTTGACATGTATAGCTTCAGTGCATCTTGTATAAATGACACATTTACGGAATAACCCATTTGTATACACGTATTATGCTTATGACCCATTTGTGTACACGTAGTATGCTTATAACTCATTTGTATATACGTAGCATGCTTTTAGCCCATCTGTGTACACGTAGTATGCTTATAACCCATGTGTGTTCACGTAGTATGCTTATAATCCATTTGTGTACTATACATACGTTTGACTGTGACATACGTTTGACTGTGACACTTAATGAAGGCACACATATGTTGTTTTGCGGTTGAAAATAAACTGATATCGGTGTCCCCGTCCATATGTTTTCCAACGCATATGAATAAGAATAGTATACATATGTCTGCATATCATATTTTCAAAAGTAACTTTTTAAAAGACATTGAATAATTTTCACCATTGATATGCTTCCGAGAAGTAAATAATTTTTAATAATGTAAAAATGCATACAAAGTTGAATTGCTTTTAATGGTTACTATATTGTTGTTCGCTTAAAAAATATAGCACAAAATTGAAAAAATCTTACTGGCAGACGACATTCTTGTAACTGCCCGTGTCATTAATTGAGGTCAGATTGGCTTCTGAATGCCTAAGAGCAAGGTCAAGGTCACTCCTACACGTGCTGTTTCGAGTTTGGATATCTTCCCGGCATGTTTGGTAGATGTTTACAGCCTCTATAATATTTCAAAAGGCATTCCAAATAAATAAATATACATCTGTTGGAAGCTGCATGACAATACGAAGACAAAGGTTCATCTACGATAGTAAAAGGAGGAAATATTTACACATGTGTGCATAGAGTTGAACGGCAAGCAAGCAAATATCAGGTTATATAATGCCAATTAAAATTTCGGTTTTATAAATAATTTTAAAAATTGTACGAATGTAACCACTCACGTCTTAATTCAGTTTTATAGATATAAATTACAAATAAATATTGCAGAAAACTTGACGAAGATTAACCACTCCAAAAATAAACGTAAATATGCCGTCCTTCAAAAATAAGTCGAAGGTCGTTACAATGTTGTACGAATATAATTCTTAAAAATTGCAGAACGTATCAGAAGATAAACCTTTTCAAATAAAAGCAAATACCTTCCTTAAATACAAAATATTAAATGTCTAACATGACAAAGTTCTTTACAAAGTATGTAAAACAACGATAAAGGTTAAAGTAAAATGGAGAAAAGCTTGTTAGACGAACATTCTTAGAAGGGGACATTGACGTACATTTCGTTCCGTGTCTTTTAACAAGGCTTTTGCGTGATTCCACGAGATCTGTGCTACTTGAATCAGAGTCTCGCGATAGTCTCGTTGAAGGAGAGCACAAATGAATATACTAATTAATATCTAATATCTTTGCAAAACGACTGAAGTGTTTTTTTTTTTTTTGTTTCTTTCATGAGGCACTCATTATCCATTTTCAGGCATTTCAGTCAAAAGAAATGTTCATACAATTTTCATTGAGGATCTTCAATTGGCCCCAAGGCTGTATCTAATACATGAGTAATCAAACAGTACTTAGGAAACAGCTGACGTTCGTTAGCTCCAGATGTTGCTGATATATTAACATTATAAATGACTTTCCTGCTGAAACGACTACCGGATAATGAAATTAAGTAGTGCTAGCAAACAAAGCCTGAAACTCAGCAGGCTGATAATGTGGACGGCAAATTCGACGGTTGTTCTTTGCCACTTTCAGTAATGTCGGGAGAAATATGGCAGATAATACTGAAGGTTTAGTGAAATGGACATTATTTACATTAATCTCGATTTGCCGTGTCGTTACGAATCTAACCAGCCACGTCCTACTCATGTAAAGTAACCCTAAGCTGTCAAAGTACTGTATGTATACGTTAAAAGAACAGCAAATTTACCGACCGGTTGAGTTGCTGCAGATGTATCTAAACGTTGTCCTATAAGCAACCAGGTCATGCTTTAGTGAATTAGTAACGTTGAAACGACAAAGAGATAGAGGTTCTTTAAAACACTCCAGGAAACAATCCAGGTTTCTGTAATAATAATAATAATAATAATAATAATAATGAAAGTAATAATAAAATAATAACTTAAGATATTTTAAAATAAATATCATCACGTTCTCTTTTTATCTCCATGTATGTATGTATGTATGTATGTATGTATGTATGTATGTATGCATGCATGTATGTAATGCACAGTTGTTAATAGCTAAACAAGAAATATATTTATTTTAAATATATTAGTCGCAGTAATCGTAGCAACAATAGTAAAACATTGATGTAAGGTGACCAATGAAAATATAAGCGGCTTCATGTCAAGACAAAAAGGGACCTATATACCTCAGACAGCCAGGGACCTCTATACATGAGACTACCTGGGACATATATACCTGAGACAACCAGAGACCTATATACCCGAGACAACTAGGGACCTATGTACCTGAGACAAACAGGGACCCATGTACGTGAGACAACAAGGGACCTATATACATGAGACAACTAGGGTCCTATAAACATGAGACAATCAGGTGCCTCTATACATGAGGCAACCAAATAACCTATATACCTGAGACAACCAGGGACCTATAGCCTGAGACAACCAGGAACGTACATACCTAAGACAACCAGGGACCTGTATACCTGAGTCTACCAGGGACATACATGCCTGAGACAACCAGAGACCTATATACCCGAGACAACCAGGGACCTATATACCACTACCAGGGACATATATACATGAGACAACCAGGGAACTGTATACATGAGATAACCAAAGGACAGATATACATGAGACAACCAGAGACCTATATACCTCAGACAACCAGGGACCTGTATACTTCAGACAACCAAGGACTTGTATACATGAGACAACCAGGAACCTATATACCTGAGACAACCAGGGACTTATATATATAAGACAGCTAGGGACCGATATACCTGACAGAAGGTAATGTATTGAGGAAAATAATATCCATATTGCAATCTTAAATCTGCAGTTTCTTGCATTAGAAACTTGCGAATTCGGAAGTGACAGGTATAGTTATCAAAGCTTAACTACTTGTGAGACAATTATGTTACTTATGTCCGGCACAATCCTTCATTAATAAGTGAAGAGGAATTGAACTGAATGAAAGTTGTCTAAACTATCTGCTGTACATTCCGAATTTTTACCTTTTCGGCTAAAAGTTTTTTAATTTTCCCTCTTAGTTTTTACTGAAGCATTTGACACTGATACTATCAGTTCTTCGATCCGTATAGGTCTAAATTTGGGATTCCATTCCTTGTTGACTATACAATGTCCACTGTGTTTGTTTTCTTCTTAATTACATTTGAAACAAGCAATGGAAATCCTAGAATCGTTTGGCACCGTTTTCAAGCAATGTCAGTGATGTACTGCTGAATAAATCGTTGTCATTGTTTAATGTAAGGAACTATTAAATGTTAATCCTTTCACATATAAGATGTCTTTGGCACTACAAAAGCAACGGCAGTATAATAATGTTTTATAGATGGGCAAATTAATTACTTGCACTCAATTTTGATCCGGATCACCGGACAAGAGTTAAACCTAAAAATAAGCTCAGTCTGTAACGAACTGTATTAGTGAGGGCCATGCTTGTTTTTATCTTGTTCAGTTGCTGAAAGGTTACCAGTCTCAATCCATTTTTCGTGTAAAGACTTTTCCTGTTTAATTATTTTATGCCGCTTTCAAAATTTTTGTCGCAAAAGACAAGTTTCGGTAGAACATACAGGATGAATCTTTAAAATGGCTGCTTGAACTACCATGACGGCCGCAAATGAAACCAGTGTTGTATTAATATTAAAATAGTAAGTCCAGCATACAATAATTGTCTCTTTAAGTCAAGTTACGTCGTGGTAAGAATAGACTAAGAGTCCAAAACCAGTTGCAAATCTGAATCATTCTTTTCATGTAAAAGGGTTGAGAGGTCAATAGTCAATGCCTCACTCCTGTAGCCCCGCACCCAAGGTCTGCACAACATTTAAATCGTTGTACAGATCTTACAGACCACTCCCAAATATATAAGGTTTGAAGTGTATTTTCAGTGGTGTAGGAGGAGTGTACGACAATACTCACGAACGCAAGCACTAAGGCACGCATGAATGTTTGTCGCGAAAGATGACATAATCACATAATCCCGGCATTTTCTTGAAAGGTGCGTGGATAATAACACTATCAATGGAGTTTAGTAAAGAAATCTGTTGAACAAAAATGATTCGTCCGTATTTCAATGGAATGGGTGCTTTAACTACCTAGCACAACGGCCGGAACTGTAACCAATCTTGTGTTACTATTAGAATAGTAGACAATATTTTGGTACATCCGGCAACTCAGATGATTGATCAGTCCCACTACATGCTAAGGATTCATGCTCGTTATAATACACACATTTAACTAGAGTGTTTGTATGACATCTCCCTGTAGTGCATGCATCTTGCATGCGTGATTTGAAAGCACTCTATCACATTCGCTATGCACAATGTATGCAAACTAGCATATGACTTAGGTGGGCTCGGCCCCAGTAACTAATGCTAATGAAAGGTGAAACGGGCATGCCCTACTTGTTGGCTTATGTACTCTTTGCAATGGGGTCGAGTAGTCTAAGAGGTTCGCCGTTACAGATCACTGACATCACATCTCTGTCCTCAGGGGTTCTCGGCTCGGCTCGGCAAAGTAGGTATGTGAGAAAGCTTGCGAGTAGGTTCCCGTGGGTAGGTGGATCTTCCCTATGTTAATCATGGTTCTACTTCCACCAGATATATTGACCGCTATGTATCGTGTGCTGAAACATGGCGTTAAACCCACAAAAAGCAATAAAAAAGCAACATAAAAATCCTTGCAAAAACTATTACAGTATGCTGATAACTGGTGTATTGAAACTCGTAGAACCTTACCCATTCAGCCATACGATGAATGTTGGTACGATAGTAAAGTATGACTAAACACTAGAATACGATACGCAATGAAGAAATAGGGAATCACAACAAAATGAAACTATGTTGGGACGAAATAGAAAAGTGAAGTTGACCGCAAAAGCAAACAATATGGTACAGGAAAATTCTTTTGCAATTTTGACCCAATAAATAATATACATACTATAACCATATAAATAATATAAATATTATGACCATAAAAATAATATAAATATTATGACCATATAAATGATATAAATATTATGACCAAATAAATAATATAAATACCATAACCATATCAATAATATAAATCTTATGACCATTTAAATAACATAAATATTGTGACCAAGTAAATAATATACATACTATAATCATATAAATAATATACATATTATGACCATATAAATAATATAAATATTATGACCATTTAAATAATATAAATATTGTGACCAAGTAAATAATATGCATACTATGACCATATCAATAATATAAATATTATGACCATAAAAATAATATAAATATTATGACCATATAAATAATATAAATATTATGACCATATAAAAATAATATAAATATTATGACCATTTAAATAATATACATATTGTGACCAAATGAGTAATATACATACTATAACCATATGAATCATATAAACATAATGACTTTTGTGATGCTTCCAAAGTCTCTTTTTAAATTTACACATTTTTTCATATTATATAAATAGGAAATAAACGGAATATTACCGTATCCCCACTCCTTCAACCACCATTATAAATTCGTTTAATGACAACGTATCTGACAGAGTTGAGGAACTCTTTGTTAAAACATCATTGTTAACTAAGCAGGTTGTTTCTGATGATGTACATCAAGGTTACGTATTTAGTCCGTTATTCTTTTCTATACATTCTAATAACATAGCTGACGAATCGATATGTAATAAGATTCCTTTTGTTCATTATAGCTAATCATCTTATTGTTTTCAATTTAATACTAAAAATATTGAACACGTGCTTAGCATTGAGTTAGAAACTATCAAATGTTGTCTTAACAATGGCATGTAAAAATGCAACCACTGAGAAACGGAAGTGATATCATTTGAAATAAATCAGGACCTCTGCTCTTTGAAATGAGATTTCAAAATGAGCTGTTAACCTTTGTTGAGCATCATAAACCCATTCGTCTTTCATTCATTAGCATGTATAATGTTTCAAGATATGCTTATACTATCTGTTAACGAGTGTCCACATTAAATTACATTTCAAGGAAGTTCGATTCAAATTAAGAAGGCAATCATAAAGAGATATCTTTTGTATATTCATCTTATACTGGAATATGATAAAATTGTCTGGGACAAATGCTCTGAAACAAGAGATTTTTTGTACTCGAAATCTCAAACTTGGACTGGTGAATTGTAACTCAACTTACGCGAGGTGAACAGCTGTCAACATCTATAATGAAACAGTCTGGCGGCCTTTGTCAAAAAGGGTACAATGTCATACACTTTGTGATTTTTATAAACTTTTGTATGGTTCTTTCCGCGCATGTCTTCGGAAACTCATACAAACATACGTCGGAGATACTACAACTTTAAATCTACTCAGCAGCAACCATTTACAGCATTTAGACGCTGGACTAGAAGGGGTTTGACGGCATTGATCTGGTTGGACCGGTATTTCATGAATTAAATATAGTCGAGTAAGATAGAATGGAAATTTTCAAAACTTTATGTTTTCGTATTTTCATTATCGGTTTCTTAACTTAAATCGCATATTTAATGCCGATATTCGTTTTATTGACGTATTGTGTCCTAAGTCCAAGAAAGTTCATTTGCAAACCATCCTGCCTCATTGTCACAACTGAGAGTGACAGTTGATGCAACTATAACGTCATTCTGTTCTAAACAAAGGCACGAAGACAATGATCAACGATGAAACCCGTTTTTGGACACGACACCCATAACAGACTTTATGGCTTTATCTGCCCTTCTTGATCATTACACCATGTAATTTGGCCACATGTCTGCCCATGAACACAGCAGAAAATATACATTGTAATTAATTTTTAATCGATAGGATTACCTAGTTTGCAGGATTATAATTATAAATAGGTGAAAAAATATTAATTAACTGCCACCTAAACAAACACTTTAATTTTTATTGTTTTGTTTCTAAAACTTCACTAGAAAATGACAAAGTTTAAAACATTTTAAAATAATTGTGTTACAAGCCCTATAAATGTAAATTAAAGCACATGCACAGGAGTCTTCATACCACCGTGTTCATATATTCAAATCCTGGTGGTCACTGATATTGCGCATGGATAATTGCAATTTTACTGCTAGATGCTTAGTGGGTTAATTTAAAACACAATATAGATCGTGTCGACTATGTCAGTTATTTGGCGAAATTTTAAAATAAGAAAAAGGATACTGTTCAAGTGGCAATTAATAAACCTGTTTGTAATTACGATATTGTTAGCTAGGTACTGCTAATAGTTAGATTTAATTACGATGGCAGTCACGAGGCCAATTTACACGGTATAACAACCAGAAAAAGGGCACAAAAACCTTAAATGACCCATCGGTATAACCTTTATACAGAATATTAAATAGGGTGTCGATATAGGTACAGTGGTGTGAATGGAGTGCGCATGTTCGACAGTCTGGAAGCAAGACTCGTGGAAATTATAACTTTTTTAATGGATTATGCCTAAATAAATATACAGTTGAAAATTAAACTGTCAGGTAATATTTAAGCTTTTGTGTGTAGTAGTAACACATGCGCACATAAAGTCATATACATGGATGCTCAAACATACGTGCACAGTTTGGTCACAGTGTTGCCATCGTTCAGTATTGTTAATAAATCCAAATCCATCGGTAGTCCGTGTAATTCTGCGCATGCCTGAACTATCTGGTCAATACGATCCTTATCACAGTGATTGGTGACGCAGTACTTCAACACGGCACTGAGGGCTGAAAGAAAAACAACAAATATACGTAACTCAAAGAAATTACAGCCTATAAGAGGTCAGCGAAGGAAGAAGGAAACATAATTACACGAAATCAATAGTTTTCTTTTCAGAATTCATTGATCGTTTAATGTCGATAACTGTATGGGTAAATGCATTATATAGAAGGCATTTCCGCCATATATATATATATATATATATATATATATATATATATATATATATATATATATATATATATATAGTGAGCCAATGCGAAGAATGTAATTAGTAAATTTTCGAGAAGTAGGTGTGTTATGAGTGCAGTCAACACCGTATCCATAATTATGGGTTCATGTAACAACGTCACAATAAATATAGTTTGATGTATCATCAAAAATATTACATGGTCCTAAAGACCTGAATACTGTATATTGGCTTGTCCATAGGTTTATAACAAGTCCAAAAAAAAAAACGGGGTACCAATATGTATTGATTAACTTCGACTTCAACATTTTCCTCTTGTTGCAAGCGAAAGGCAAAATACTCGATAGATGTTACTTCTTTCAACTCAGAAAGAAGTATTTTGTACATGCAGGGATAAAATGCACCTTTGTACCTTTATTATATTTATATCTGCATGGACAAAATACACCTTTGTATTGTTATTGAGCACCATTAAGTCGGCATTTCAAAGATATATTATTCTTTTGACACATTTATACGAAAGCCTCCAAGTGATGATTTATTATTGAAATTATCGTGGAAATGTAAAATTTCAAAATTTTATATATATATATATATATATATATAAAACAATATGAACGCATTAGGTATCATACCTAAAAGATGCAAGTACCACTTCATTTTCTCCCAACGTAACTTTTTTTCTGCAAAAGAAAGATCAATAACCGGGAAATCATTATTTATCGTGTGTGTGCGTGTGTGTGTGTGTGTGTGTGTGTGTGTGTGTGTGTTGTCGAGATCTGATCGTTTGCATCGATTGTAAAGCAAAACAAAACTAAACACTTTTCCCTGCGGCAGCATACTGTTAAATCTGCGTACGTCAGTAGAACAGGGAACACCTGGCTTTATTAATATATAAAAGGTACATTACATTCAGGTACGCGTAACATAAGTATATTGAAAGAGTAAACGGTTGGTTGATAGAGAGACTGATAGACAGACATAAAAAATTGGCACGTTCGAAGACAGACCACTAAGCGTCACAGAGACATAGAATAAGGTGATGCGTGAGATGACTGTGAGACCTATACATGACCGCTTGTTTCCCTCTGCACGCAGTACATTGGTGTGAGTGTTACAAAACAAGTGGTAGACGTCATCGGTACAGATATGAAGCAGTAAATATAGATAAATTAATCAGAACATCTTTAAAAAAAAAATGATTAAAGTGACCCCTGCGAACAGGTTGATTTATGCAGATAATCGCTATACCAGGTTAGCTTTGCTTGTTTGACATGGGTAGACAGCATGCTATTTAGAACCCTAGAATGCAGTAAGCAGGGAAGACAACACATTACGTCCCCAGATATTGGTATCCTGTTCTGTGGTGTTATAACAATGTTACCTTTGGCACATTAAAAAAAATTACCTTTAAACCTCATCACACTTTGGAAAAAAACAACAATCAATAATTTCGAAAAATGTCTTTTTGGATTAGTAAGTTTGGGTAGTTAGTGTGATTTTGTATTTTTAACGTAGCTTTGATAACGTTTCAGTCATATCTCTGCGATGTCTGCATTGCGATAGTTTATAGTGATGTCTAGCTCTGGGGCATCATGCCGCAGACATGTAGCATCATGTACCAACCACTCATATTATCCTGACACCAGGCCGACCAGTCTTAACACTAAACTCTTACTGCTGAGCGCCAAGCGAGGCAGCTGCTAGTACCATTTTTGTAAGTCTTTGATATGACTCAGACGGTTTTCGAATCCGCCATCTCCCGCATCCGAGGCGGACGCTCTAACCATCTATGTTAGTTTGGGTAGTAACAAATCTACATGTTCGGAGAACTTGTGTGATTGATTTAAATCAATAATTCAAACGATTTAGTTATGTTATATTAAATTATGTTACAGCAGTACAGTCAAAGTTTTGAGAATACCCGGATGATGGTAATGATGTGTTGCCTTTAATTCCAACTGTCATTTAGGAAAAATACGATAAAGAGGAGGTTTTCGCAGTGGAGAAAATTTAGTGATGTTGCTATGTAAGAATAAGATTTTCAAAAAATTAATCTAATTAAAAAATGCCGTCTTAAAAAAGACAATCTCTTCAGAACCGCAACCGCTAAAATATACACGTGAAACAATTAAATTCGGTTGGTTTAAAAATCCCAAACAAACAACAAAAGTGGCAAATTTTACGTCTGCGTCAAATACAGTAGAGAACTATAAAGGAAGGATACAAATATTATATTTTCCTAAGTTAATACCAAGTGGCACAAAAACGAGGTATTTTAACAAATGGTGAAGTATATAATTCAAAATGATAATGATTAAAGAAAAATATCCACCAGTGTCGGTTATTCCTTTTTAATTATTTCCCAATATTTCATTCAATCGGATTTTCTTCGCCCTACCCGCTGCAAATATGCTGCTAGATATTTTCTCCCATAAAAGTCGTCTACTAAAGATTATCATGTGTTAATAAGATTATCATGTGTCAGTAACATTATTATGTGTCAATAATATTATCATGTCAATAAGACTATCATGTCAATAAGATTATCATGTGTCAGATTATCATGTCAATAAAATCAGTATGCGTCAATACGATTATAATGTTTCAGTAAGATTATCATGTGAATATGATTATCATGTGTCAATACGATTATCATGTATCACTAAGATTGTCATGTCAAAAATAGTATTATGTGTCAATAAGATTATCATGTCAATATGATAAAGTATCATGTGTCATTAAGATTATCAGGCTAATAAGCTTATCATGTGTCAATATGATTATCATGTGTCAATACGATTATCATTTGTCAGTAAGATTATCATATATCTATAAGATTATCATGTCAATAAGATTATCTTGTCAATACGATTATAATATGTCAATACGGTTATCATTTGTCAGTACGATTATCACGTGTCAGTAAGATTATTATGTATCAATACGGTTATCATGTGTTAATACGATTATCACGTGTCAAATACGATTATCATTTGTCAAACCGTTATCAGATATCAATACGATAATCATGTCAATACGATTATCATTGCCAGTAAGATTATCAAATCAATAAGATTATCATGTGTCAATAAGATTATCATGTCAATTAGATTATCATGTGTCAGTAATATTATCATGTCAACAAAATTATCATGTGTCAGTAAGATTATCATGTTAATAAGATTGTCATGTGTTAATAATATTATTATGCATCAATAAGATATCATGTCAATAAGATTATCATGTGTCAATAAGATTATCATGTCAATAAAATTATCATGTGTCAGTAAGATTATCAATTCAAAAGATTATCACGTGTCAGTAAGATTATCAGGTCAATTAGATTATCATGTATCAGTAAGATTATATTGTCAATAAGATTATGGATTCTCTTTCATCATCAGGATGTAAAAGAATTTAAAAGCATGCGTACTTTGGAACTTATTTGACGCCGCAGTGTATGAAGGGGCTGTATTTACAATGTACGAAGCGGTTGTAGAAATAATACATTGCATTAATGTGATGTAGGAATGAAATTACTCAAGAAAGGATACACTGTTTGAAAGGACTGTAGAAATGACACATTATTTGGAAGGACTATAGAAACGATACACTGTATGAAGGGATTGTAACGATACATTGTGTTAGATTCTACTATACAATACACCTTCCGATTGTAAAATGCAAACCTCCTACAAAAAGAGAGAAATGTGAAATGTAAACTTGCGAATACTTGTAGAAATTTAGTATTATTTCCCATAAAGGGATTGTTAAAATTTAAAGTGTGTTCCAAAATGGCCTATTATTAGCAAACAAATATTTATTTGTCATAAATAATATTAATTGACTGGAAGCAGGGCCGTAGAGAGCCATCACGGGCCCTGAGTTAAGAAACAACCGGGCCTCTCATAGTTCTTGTTCAAACAAAATTTTTCTTTTATAAAATTAAAAAGTGCTGTTCGGCCAGGACCCCTTTATGGGCCCGGGCCCCGGGAATATATCCCCGGTTGCCCACAACCCCCGTCCCTCTTGTCGGCCCTGTCTGGAGGGAAAGAAGCCATATATTAAAATCCTTAATCTATAATTTCGTTATTTTTGTAGATTAGAAGTTTCTACGAAATTAAATCAAACATAACAAAATTGTATTGTTAAACAATAGTGTGCTTTTTTTGGGGGGGGGGTTGCTTTTATTTTTTTTCCAGGCACTTTTATACATTCTTGGCTACATTATGCTGAGGAGATGGGAGCTACATGCCTTTCCCACGAGCACACCGATGCAGATGAAGAACACTGTCCTGCGCTGGTATGTAACTAACGACCTTTGGATTAGGAATCCGATGCCCTACCAACTTGGCTACAGCGGCATCCTCACTGTATAGTTAACAGAGTGACCCCACATTTTAACCCCACAAAATTGTCTGTTTACTCCAAACCGCGCAGTTTTGTTACCGCAAATACGTTTATAATATTACAGCGTATTTGTGTTTGTTGTGTGAGTCTGTTACCTCCTATCCACATCCTCTACAAATGAGTTGAGTTCGCAAGATAAAGTATTACCCATACCTATTATTTAGCATAAAATAAATGAGGAAAGGATAAATAAAGAAAGAAATGAATTGAATCACATTATTAGATTTTGAAATTATGATATCAAGAGAAAATGCCAGTCACAACTCATCTTCGCTAGCCAAGGTTCCGATATGTTAACCCAATCCACACTTTGGCAGATCGAGCCCATATTTTAGCGCTTTGTCCTAGCGACATCTATAGGATTTAATGAGTTGCCTCCCTTAGTAAGCAATGCCAACAAATCAATAGCCTGTAACAGCGGTGCATTGTACATCGGCCGAAAATGGTAAAATGGTGAAGCAATTAACTTCAAAAGGATACTTTGTAAGTTTAACATCAAAAGGATGACTACGTACCAGAGAGAAGCCGTAAGTATAACATCAACAGGATGACTACGTACCAGAGAGAAGCCATTACATGTGTATTTGAGTGAAAGGTATTTGTACAAACACGGACTGGCAGGGAAACATTGCTTATTTATGAGTCCATTCAAGTTGTGTGCTCCCCTTGTCTCGATCATGTATGAACAGTGCTCAAATTTGAATAAATTAATTTTGATTGGATACACTCTTATCAGTATTCATGATCCTTTTCAAGCACCTACAAGTGGAATTGGTCCTTCTCACGGTTTTATCGCCATAATGTTGGAGTGTGTGAGCAAGGTTGGTAGCAGCGATAACAGATAATCCTCACTATATACTTCTCTTTCCTTATTCTTCAGATTTTCGTACTGCGAATATTAAATGAGAAAGTGCGAAATACCCCTAGCACCTTACTGCTTATTTCACATTACATACTAATTAGTTCTTAGTCATGACACATTCAAGGAGTAATACATAGCTCAAACCGTCTGTACTCGCTTATAAGACGAGTCCAACTACAATCTGCACAGGCCCAGCTCTGCTGTTGCATAATGCACCGGCAGACATGGGTATGAACAGCTTGTTAGGAGTAATTAGTAGAACGAACAACACAGAGCCTGGTCTGCGGGCGCATTATGCTGCGACAGCTCATGATCTTTGTTTTTTGCAGTTTGACTCGACTTATAAGCGGATACAGATGGTATTTGTTTTTCATCATGCGTTTGTTTACATGTCATAATCCGAGTTGATCCTTTGTATGGATGCCACTTCTAGCGGTAAATATTGTTTTCATTTTCGACTTATATTACCTATTTTGCCAAGTTTAAATGTAAACAAATTAACTAGCGTCCATTCTTATGGAATAAACATTAACGATTCCTATAACCTTGATGAATGGCAATAAAAATGAAGAATCAATCATTCGAATATCAAGCAGACTATAGAATGTTTATAAATAAGCAGGCGTCAGTAAAATTTAAATGTAATATAACACGAGCATGGAATACTGAAGTACGTGTTTACTCCGAAATGATTTTGAAAGTAAAATCCTATGTCAGTGGCAAAATATTAGTTGCTTTAGATATGTGCAATAGATCGATAAAAATGTGTGAAGTATACACTATGCAGCAATTCAGGGGAAATAGGTTTAAATGGAGCATAATGGCAAGAAAAAATAATTTCACTTGGACAGCAGTTTTTGCTATTGAAGATATTTTTGAAAAAGAACTTTTAATCCATCTCACACTTCTTCAATGATTTTTTTGTGTACTTTTTGGCTTAACAACTGGCATTTTTTAAAGGCACAGGAGTTATTATAAATTACTAATAAAAACACTAATACTACTAATAATAGTACTGCTACTAATACAACTATTACTACTACTACTAATAATACTTATGCTAATACTACTAATACTATTAATAATACTGCCATTGTTATTACTTCTGATACTACTAATACTAATGCTACTACTACTGCTAGTAATACTTCCACAACTATTACTTCTACTAATACCACTATTAATATTACTTCTACTTACACTGCTACTATTACTTCTACTAATACCACCACTAATATTACTACTAATATTACTTCTACTAACACTGCTATTGATACTACTCTTGCTGCTACTATTACTTCTACTAATACCACCACTAATTTTCAACTAATGCCACTGATACTATTACTACTATTTATATTACTACTTATTACTATGCCTCCCCCTCCTTCTACTAACTAGAGGAACATCTGCTGATGCGTAGCAGCAGCTGAAAATGCTTATGTATTATTGTTTTTTACTTTTAAACCACAATGTGACAAAGGAACAGATCATCTCTGTATGTAATTCAACCCTTGACCGCATGATCAAGCCTCCATCGTCTTAGCCCACACAGCCACCGACGCTGCTTTTTACGAGGGAAATGTGCTTCTGCTGCCGCAAAATCAGGCGCTGCAC
>JAECUM010052369.1:0-18759 GCA_016617855.1 Megalonaias nervosa
CATTCATGATACGGCCTTATTATGGTTCAAGTCCTACTTGGTCAACAGGACACAAATTGTGTCCGCAAATGGAAAACACTCCAGCCCAGTTGATCTATGCTGTGGTGTTCCACAGGGGTCTGTTCTTGGTCCTGTTCTCTTCATTCTATACACTCAGCCACTCTCAAGTGTCATAGATCATCATCCAGTGTCTCACCAGTTGTATGCTGATGACACCCAAATATACAAATCTAGCCATCCAACTGAAGTTGAAGCTACCATTCAAGGCGTAGAGAGGTGCATTTCCGATGTGAAATCATGGATGACATGTAACAAGCTGCAGATGAATGATGATAAAACTGAAGCCATTCTGATTACAACACAAAGACTTTCTCATTCACATCATTTACCTCAGACAATAAATATCAGCAACACCAACATTAAGTTCACGCAGTCAGTACGAAACCTCGGTGTCACTCTTGACAGTACTCTCTAATTGCATCAACATGTCATGAACATATGCAAGGCTGCATATCTCGAACTGAGACGAATCAGCTCCATTCGCAAATATCTTTCAGTTGATACCACTAAAACACTTCTGTGTTTCTTAGTACTTTCAAGACTGGACTATTGTAACTCAATTCTGTCTGGTTCGTCTCAATATCTATTTCAGAAACTTCAAAAAGTTCAAAATACAGCTGCTCGGATCATCCTTAGAGTACCACGATCAGAGCACGCCTCTCCCCTGCTCTGTACCCTACACTGGCTATCCATACGATCAAGAATTAAACACAAAATTTGTTCTCTGTGCTACGTTTCACTGACGGACTCCAGTCCAACATACCTATCTGACCTCACCCATGTGTACACACCTGCAAGATGCTTACGCTCCTCTTCTGACACTCGTATTCTCATTATTCCCACTATGAAGATGAAATCATATGGACAACGCTCTTTTGCATACCTGGGCCCAGCAACGTGGAACGAATTGCCCACTGCACTTAGACACAAAGACACGGTGATCTCATTCAAGAGCGCTCTTAAAACTCACCTATTTCAACTGCAAGAACAGACTTAAAGACCTAATAATGTATCCTTGCCTTAAATATTTACAGCATATTTTCTGTTTCTACTTTCATGGTGTTTGTTTTTATTTTTGTAATCATATCATTATATGTTTTTTTTTTAAAGTGTTGTCAAATGTTGTAAAGCGCTTAGAGCTTCTAAAGATTAGGCGCTATACAAAGTCCTCATTATTATTATTATTATTATTATTATTATTATTATTATTATTATTATTATTATTTTTACGTCGAGCTGAAGTCAGTTTAACTCTCAATCTCAAAACTTTGATAGTCTACAACTTTAGTTGGAATAGAGCTAGAATCCCAAAACGTTCAAAGTTTTCTAAACTTACGACCCTCTATTAGAATTTTTATTATGTAGGTATCATATCTGATCTTGGGATTTTGAGCTCGAGCTCAAGTTTCTTGCTCAAACGTTACGAATAAATGGCGTCTGGTACATTTAAGAAAAACTATACTTTGTGTCATAGCTTGGAATAGAAATTAAAATTGACCTCGTGTCTTTCTCAGATGTTGCTTACGGGGTATCTCATACAGTCATTAAATACAATTTTTATATATGTTATATACTTTCTATTGTCCCAATACTAGATACAGGCTCAAAGCTGACATGTTTCATACCTCTCAGTTACACGATTCTAAGATTTACACAAGTTATTATGCATGGTGAGTTAGAAAGAGCCTGATATGTAATTACTTTTTACAGTCTGCTTGATAAATACGAATACTGGATGTGAATCAATGCATGCATTTATTGTTCTGTTATTTTTTGCAAAATACTTCGATGAAATAAATCATTTTGTAACAATAATTTTCATATACAGTCATGGTTTTCGACGCGGTGTGACATTATTTTTAACATTATAGTCATTTTTATGTTTTGTGTTCGGTTTTATCTTTATGTATAAAATATTTTTTAAAGCACTCAAAATTGAATTTATAAATATTTTCCTTAATAACCATATATATTGTGACAAACTTAGGGCATTTGCCATTTATAAGCCTGATGAGTTTTGATGGCATAACTTTCGATCAACTGGTGAATTTGTTCAACATGAAGAACAGTACACGATTTGTTTCTCATCTCTGTACTAAAGCCATTTACATTCTTTCAACCATTTGGGTTGAAACGAACGGAATCGCCCAGTTTGTTCATAGAATCGTTTAACTTGCCGAGATTGAGATTCATCTGGCTTGGACACGGGATAATGTCACGAAGCATAGAATTCTGATACGTAGTAACTCGAATAATTTATCGCCTTCCAGAAACTATTTGAGGGCTAGAAGGCGATCGCTTGGCCATTTCCTCAGGTTGTGAAATTACCTGGGAAGTAATTGTATGAATACGCGTCAATTTTATGTTTCATGATTCACCTTTGGAGGAGGCCACCACGTATGTTACGACAGTAAAGGCCGACGATGTTCAGATTGTGTCTTTTTCTCCTTGCGTCATTCATTCCAGTCTACCAGAAAACGGTATCGGAGTCGGATCTCCGCTGTTCTACGTGAAGATGTGACGACGACCGCTTGAGAGTCATGTTCTGGTGACTTTTGAATTAGCCAATGGAAATGCAGCTTTCAAAAATCTGAAAGTGAATCAAATCGTTCCGTATACACTTATGCTCTTCATCCACACTGCTCAGTCTGCATGCGCAAATATATAAGACTTCATCTGATTGGCTGATGAAATTAGCGATTATGGTAAAAACATAGGTTACTAGAACATGACCCCTAAGCGGTCGCTGTCAGATCTTCATGTATAACACTGGAAATCTGATTTAATCAGATTATTTATCTTCAAGTAGTACAGCGTAGATCTGAATTTAATATCAGATTGCAAGATAAATAAATGCGAGGGCAAAATCAAAATCAGTGGAGGAAAGCTGCTAAGATTATATTCCTCAATTAATCATTTGTTCGACCACTTGAAATCAATGTAACGTTTCATTTTTGGCGATGAAGAACATCGTACTGTCTGTTTCAATTCAGTATTGACAATTAATGGACTCAGACTGCTTCATGGTAAATATACTTGTCAATAGTGAGAAATAAAATAAACAGCACGCCAAATCGTGGCTAAATAGATAATAGACATTTAGCACACCACATTGTAATTAGATAAATAATAGACATTTTTAATGCAAACTTTGCTAGGACAGATAATAACAGACTTGCAAAGCTGTCCAAGCAAAGACCTATGATTTGTAAGCCCCAGTAAACATAACTCATAGCTGATTAACACTCAAGCAAAGAGATACGATAGGAAATAGCTGAAGCAAAAATATAGTGATATAAGGCATATACATTCTTCAAAATGTAAACGCTGCAGCTCAACAAACAAATTTAACCAGTACATTTCTCAGTTTAGATGTGCTTGGAGTGTTCTATCAATTGTAGCTACTTGGTATATCATACCATTTTAGCTGCGTAAACACCAGATAGGCTTTTAAAGAATTAGACATCTGCTCTCAAGTTATGCGACAAAACAGAGAGGCCAAAACCCTCAAGCGGACTGACTCGTAAATAATGGCATCTATGTAAGCTGCTAAGGTATAAACTGAGCTTCCTCCCAATTCTGATCCTGTATTGGCAGGTAGAATTTATTAGCAGGATTGTACATAAGATGGCAGGAGCCGAGGGGGTTCAGTGTTTAGCATGCGGGACCAAAAGGGCGCCTGTTAGAATCCCACCATAGGATCATCCCAAGTCGGATACCGCAGTGTATCCTTGGATAATGCACTTTACACCACTTGTCTCGGCACTCAATAATCTACTTGTGCTGCTATGCCATAAAGCATCAAACCAAACATAAAATGGCCTGAAATTACCATCGAAACCATTTCCAGTAGGACACTGCTGTCACAAAACAGAAATATTACAAAGAATCATTTTGAGTGGAATAAAACATAATTAAAAAATTAAGATATCGGGCATTACTTTCATACGTGTATTATGCAGACTTAAATTTTTTTATTGATGAATTAGTCCTATACATTTTATCCCGAATATGTTTCAGGATTTGCCGTGTTCAAAAGATCTGAGAAGAAGGTAATTTTTATGGATGCTAAACATTCTGAAATTTTACACCATAACTTTTGGGATGGACATAGATAATGTGAACATCCACACTCAAAACAAAGACCAAAAGGGAATAAATATACACAGTATTATGTCGAATAAAGGTACTTATATCACCAGCACTAATGCTTACAGGCATTGTTTTCACCCCAGAATGCATTTGCTTCTTTAATTTTGTGAGAAACATTTCAGTCAGGCAATACAGGTTTATACATATTTAAAACTTCTTACCGTAATGTTTAATCGAAAACAAATTACCAGTATAAACACACAGAACGCATTTCCACTCCGCCATGAATATTCTCGATCAGCTAGTGAAAGGATGACAGCAAAGTACTTGAACATCTTGTAAGTTTCTTTCTTAGGTTCAAGCCTAAAAAGAACATCCTAAAAGCATTTCAATTACAGCATTCCTAAGATTGGTGTATAGCAGGAATATTGTATAGGATGTCAATTGGAAGTCTTCCTTTCCAATTATAGGAGTCCATATTACTTCAGCTGGAATAGACAAGACATCATGCATAAAATTACATTAAATTCGGCATCTATTTGGCGATAGTTTTCAAAAGTATTTTCCAGCACGATTGAAACATTCATGGTTTTGCCATTACTCTAATAATCTCCCAAATAAAAGTTGAAAAAGGGCTCTTATTACACGTTGATGTTTAAAAGCACTGCATCTTTTGTTGATTCTGAGTGTGCTTGTATGTGTTTACTAACAAGAGCTATTTGGCCCATGGCGATTTGAAGCAATGAAAAACATGCTTATACTTTTGGTCTACCCATTCCTCAAGCATTCACATTTCAGTACATCAGTCTGTAATAGCTTAAGACTAGCAAATTATTCAACTTCATCCCTTGTCTGTAGTTTCTGCAGAAAACAAAATGTTTATCGCACCAGAACTATTAGTTGTCATATTGATATTATTCTATGTTGAAAACACAAAATGGCTGGTAAGTACAAGGCAAACAAAATAGTCTGTATGTACGAGGCAAATACTACTTTTATTTTTAGAACATAAATTCAGGCTTCTTATTTCGATGAAAACAAAACTTATTCTGTAAAACAAAATTGAACATACTCTTGTGCTATCTTTAACATTTTCCGAGCAGGTGTATAGTTTCTTCTGATCATGTTGCACTTTTGTTACATCATTGACGCAGAGCAGAACATCATTATTAGTATCGTAATCCCCATTGAATCAGATTTGTTTTTCGATCATGTTCGAAAACAAAAGTAAAATAATTCAATAGTTTCTGTGGAAATTCATTAAATGTTACAAACATAACAAAGGTAAGATAAAGAGAATAGAACTAAATTCTGGAAAAATAATATAGTATCGGTAAAGATCTATATTGATGGAAAACATCTTCAGTTAAAACGGGATACCTACTACATAAATATTACAAGATCGAAATCAGCTTTTAGAAGCCTCATTGCTTCAACTTTATCATTAAATCTAGAAAACAATATTAACAATATAATTCAAACTCATTATACTGTCCATAAAGGACATTATATCTAGAAACAATATCATCGAAGCAATTATATATTATAATATATATATATAGTCATCTTTTATTCTTGGAGATTCCTAATTACATTACACGGAAGAACGGCATGTTGAATGATCCTTCCAATCTTGATATTCATTTTCTTGTAAGACGTTTCATATTTAAGGTAGGTACCGCCTCCTCTGAAAACTAACCACAGAATACGGATCTGCATCAGATTTAACTACAGAGTACATTCCCTTAATAGAAGAATTGACTGTTCGTTATATGTCGACGACATTTTTATCTTCTCTGAATCCATACATATGAATAATATTGAGTGTCATATATGCTTAAACAAAGTTTAAAAGTGGCTAAAACACAAAGGTTTCAAAATTATTGAAATCTACAATTATTTGTATTTGCATTATTACCAGTCGCGGCAAATACAGATCTAGGATAAGTTTGGAACATCTTATTCCGGTTATACAGAACGATAAAACGACCTAAAATTGACAATTGGTAGATTGTTTGATGTTTCATTTTGATGTTTGTAACTCCTCAGGATATTTCAATTTGTTTCAACAAGTTTTTGTAAATTCTGTTGTGGACTTGGCATCTTGAATAACACTGACATACCTCATTACTTTTCTTTACTTTAGGATTGTCAATAATTATTTCACTGCAGATGGAAAATGTCCACTTTGAATTTCTTTTCTGATATGAATCACTGTCTCAGCGTTTCTTATTTGATGATCAAACGGCTCATTAGTATTAACTGCTTTGGCTTTCGATATCCATAGAGACCCGAATTCTTTAGTTTTGAACAACAGTTAGTTCTAACGGATAGTTAGGTTGTGTCTCTTCAACAGAACAACCACAACTGGATGCGTCCCTGTGTCCAACCTAATGTTTCTATCAGCATCTTTCTAGTCTGACCCGCTCTAATTCAAGGAGCTGATATCATCCTTCCTGTAACTAAACTTGCTTCACTAGATATCACTGTAGCAGTGGCTGCTTGCCATTCAACAGTCCTGCAGGGAACATAGATTAGACAATACCGTTCAAAATCTCCTCAACGATAATGTTAGCCAAAATGAGTGCTTGAAATCATTCTTGACTCTTTAAGATATTTCCTCAATGCTCTTAAACTTAATGTGAAATGCTCATGATTGTGACATAGTTTTCTCCTCTATTTCTTATATTGATCTATATCTGCTCTGTACAAACTTTTATAAAATTCATCGTTACAATTATTTACACACTTTGATTTCGTTAATCACGTTTACATCTTTTCCTTCACAACATTCAGAACATATGTTGAAATCAATCCCTTTCATTGAAACAATTAAGTCTTAAAGTCATGCTCACTGAAAGATTGCACCGTACTTCCCCTGTCCGTGTTTTACACCTTCGGTATACATTGCATTTGCATGATGACTTGAAATTAACTGTTGTTTCCATTTGGTTATCGTTGCAAATAAATGGAAAAATGAATATGAACACAGGACTGACAAATTATGTCAAAGGCAATGTGTGTTAATGTGTCACAAGACTGACAAATTATGTCAAAGGCAATGTGTGTTAATGTGTCACAAGAGAAAATAACTTCAAAAATATCAACAGATCAATACGGAGGTGAACGTGGTAGATGATTTGGACAAAAAACCCAAATGAAGTTAAATAACCATAGCTGGAGGAAGGAGCAAGACAAAACTGAAACTTCAAGGACTGTTTAACATTGCAAGATGAAATAAAAGATCTAAACTAATAAACTTCAAATAAACTGTGCGTGCCACTCTAAGCATGATATAGTATTTGATAAACGACAGTGCAGATGTTTTACATATATGGATCATTCCGTCAAAAAGTAAAATTAATTTTATTTTGCAGAGATTTTAAGATCCACTTGTTAAAGATGCTGAAGTTGACAATAAACAATCAATCAGACTATTACAAAATAAAATTACCTCTGTATCATGACATAACTAAGATGTACCAGATGTTCTGGAAGCACGGACAGAGTGCACGATACACTCTTACAACCTAATCGACCGCTCTGGTGGCCTAAGTGATTAGAGCGTCCTTCTCGGACAGGGGAGGTCGCGGGTTCCAACCCCCGTCCAGTTATACCAAAGACGTATAAAAATGGTATTAACAGCTGCCTCGCTTAACGCTCAGCATTAATAGTTTAGTGTTAGGACTGGTCAGCCTGGTGTCAGGATAATGTCTCTGGGTGGGACATGATGCTACGTGTCTGCGGCATGATGCACCAGAGCTAGATTGTAACGGGGGGCTTTAAAACATTAAAGCCTCGTTAATTGATTTGGCGTTCGTTAACTAGGGAATGACCTCCCACAGTGTTATTGCCCAGTGTGGACGGATAGATGGAACGTTAACAGATAGCTGAGCAAGGCTATTGAAAGAAATAAACAACTACGAGCCCCCTTTACCAATAAATAAAAATAAATTTAATCAATTAATGCATAACCAAAATTTCACTTTTCAACCCAACAGATTTACTAAAATAAATGTAATCCATTAATACATAACCAAAATTTCACTTTCAATCCAACAGATTTATATTGATAGAATTTAGTCGCAGTGTTCAATTTACAGTCACGAGTGCTGAATTAGAGAGTACAATTCCACGCTTGACAGCATCACCTGACGTCTCTGTCCTCTTGTCTTGTTTTCTACGTCTAATGCGTGCGCTTTGGTCTCCTTTCTGACCCCTGATTATTCCGACCTCTCTTAGATGCGGATTTCTCTGACTCATCGGGTTTTCCTTTTACTTCTCTTTTCTTTCTTCCTTCTTTCCTTCTTCCTTCCTTCCTTTCTCGGTAGAGTATAAAGCTGCTTCCTTAAATATAGAGTATGCCTTAAGCTAGACAAGTTTCACCACCTATCTGTATATAGATAAACTCTCTTTGTTCGTATTCAGATTAGCGATTCACACTGCATAAATTCTGACATAATGTGATCTTAACAAATAACTGTCCTTACAGATTTCCGTATTTCGGTAAGGTACACCGCTATATTAGTACAAATGGCCTTAGCTCGAAGTTCATTGCCCTCGCCGCATGGCAATTGATTAGAAATTACCACGTGCTCTCTACAGGCAGATGCGGCCGTATATACCAGCATATATTACTACACGTCTTATTTACATTTGACTAGTCAATTCTGTTCAATACGATAAATGTTCAATCACTTATGGCATAATATCCACTAAATCTAGCTACAGTAACCAATGACCTGCTAGATCATTTAAACATTGCGAAATCATATATAAATATACAATTGTCATTAACTCACGATAACAATATCATCCTACACAGGAAATCAATTCATATATCATAAGAAATAGGACCCACCTGCCTATTAGGGTCAATTCATAAATCCCTATGAAACACTGCATATTTGAGCATTTCTTGGGTTACATCATAAATTCCTATGGAATTCTACACATTGAATATTTGATTACATGCAGTCCGTCAATTCTCTCAATGAACTAATAATTGTTAAATTAAAGAATTAAATTGCATAACACTCTAACATATCAACAGAGTCCTACGAAATGAATATACGATACATGCGTGAATCATAAGCATATCAACATACTTGCATAAACAAACAAATGAAATAGAATATTATATGGAAACAAAAATTGCGTACCTTAATGCTGTTTCTTTCCACCCAAACCGTGCGTCCTAACACTATAGCCTGTCTTCCTTTTTAAGACAGCTATCTGGCCTTTCTACGAGGGAAAACACTATTCTCAAGTTCCCAAGGAGTTGGACCTTTTGTCTTCTCACAAGGCGAGAGTCGAACTGAAGAAATTTGTCTAAAGTTGCTCCTATAAATTCTAAGTCTCCCAAAGTGTACGCCTTAATTTTTACTGACCAATCGGAAGTAACTGTTCCTAAAATTCTCCCCAATAATCATGTCTTTCATCAGATTTCACCAGCCTAAAATATGTTGCAATTAGCTTTCCTTTTGAAAATCAATTATTTGACATAAAGTGCTCTTCCGACTGATGCGGTCGGTAATTCTATGTACTCTGTGTCACTATACCGTTACGATGACTCGGTCAATTCTACTGAAGCTTAAACGTAGACCCTTTCATGTTTCAGAGATGAAATAAGAGAAATATCAGTGAACTTTCTCAAGACCTTTCTGGCTTGACTATGATAACTTCAAAGTACAATTTATTCAACCTTAAGTTTCAATAAGTCTTCAAAATTCGCCACGTTACATAGATATCACTATAAACTGCCACACTGCAGACATCGTAGTTATGTGGCTGAAAAATTGTTGAAGCTAAGTTATAAATCTAAATCACACACGAACACATACAGCCTAATCCCCAAAATGTGTTAACCGTTTCCAGTTAATAAATAACCTATGCCAAACACAGATTTGATCGTTATACAAATAGCACAGCTTTCAAATGTCAAATGATACAAAATATTAGTAACTCAGCTTACCGTGAAACTTTGAACTCTACTCTCACAGTTGCATATAATATGCTTTTGAAGATATTGTTCGTAATGTCTACATGTCCACCATAAAACTAGCATTCTGGAGAAATTGCATATTCCTATTGGCTTGTTCCATTTTCTGTAAGTCAGTTCACAATCAGTTACCTGGTAGCACGTATACTTTACTTGAAACAAAATGGTAACATTGTGCAGACAACCGGCAAATCAAACATAATTGCTAACTTGTTGGCCAATAAGTAGCACATCTTTTCCGTCAGACAAATGTCGGATGAAGAAAAATATACGATCAAAATAACTTATCATGCAACATTAAGCTCTGCCATTACAGTGACATAATTATGCTTTTGAAAAAGCTGTCGAGGATTGCATTTTGCATTTCTTAACATATGGATATAATCCAGTTTGTAAAGTTAATTATTCTTGTTTCAATTAGTCAGTTTACAGGTGACAACACAAGTAACACATGCTTTACTAGGGATTATTTTTTTCCACTTTAAATTAGCATTTCTGATCCAAAGGAATGTACCTAAAACATACATGAAAAGTATGGTTACATCTCTGGTGTACTTGCAAAGCATTCTTACATTTCTGGCGTGCATGCAAAGCACGATTACGTTTCTGTTTTGTAAAGCACGCCAAATACAATTGTAAAAATCGTGTCAAAGACAATATGCACTAAATGTAAATTTATAAATATGATAGTACAACCCTAAGTATCTACTGAGTCAGTGAAACTGGTTGCAACTAAACAATTGTCATATGAACACATGCTCGTGCCTAGTAAGAATAGCAAAGACATACTTGTAACACAATCTCTGCCGTCTGTTGTATACAGCTAAATGGTAGCAAAGACATACTTGTAACACAATCTCTGCCGTCTGTTGTATACAGCTAAATGGTAGCAAAGACATATTTGTAACACAATCTCTGCCGTCTGTTGTATACAGCTAAATAGAAAAGAAGAACATAGTTAATTATATCCTATACTTCCAGCTGACACTGTTATTAATATCTGCGAAAGATTAACGAAATTGGACATGATATAGTCAAAGTGATCGAACGCTACTATAGAGAAAAAAAGAAAGCTTACAAAATGGTCAATTGGATCCAAGTTAGGATGACAGTAGTTCGAGTTGTTGTTGGCGTAACAGCAGTATGGATCTTTGTTACTCGGAATGATCCTTTTGTTGTTTTTAATCAGGCAATTGTTGTTTTTCAACTTTAAGATTGCGTCAGGCGCCTTTGTTAAACATCAGGCATTCTGTCTACGCTCAGTGGGACTTGCTTTGTGGCCGGATAGGGTAAAATGGTTTACAAAATACTATTTGTTAGTAGGCATTACCTAATAAGGGAGGAACCTCATGAAACCCAATAGATGTCGCTAGGACAAAACACTGAAATATCTGATCGATCCGACAAGGTGTAGATAGCTTGATATATCGGAACCTTGGCTGGCGAAGATGCATTACTATAGTGGGGATTTATTTCCTTAGCGTTATTTTTAGGATTTGTTTGTGGTCTGGACCAGCTAAGCAATATCTAAAACCATACACTGTAAATGCGACCAAATGAAACAAAGCTGTTTAAAGTTCCTTTGATAATCACATTTATAGATCACTCTAACATTATAGATTTTTTTTATTCAGTTAAGTGCCGGTTGCTGTTATTGTTCACTTGGTATTCATTATCCAGCAGGTTTTAAATGCACCAACCTACCTACCTGCTTACTTCCTCTCTATCTATCTATTGGAATGTATACCTATTTATAGTATCAAGCGTAATTATAGTTATCATAGCAACCTGTTGTATTTTCTAGGAAACAATAATGTCACCCTGTTGTATTTTCTAGGAAACAATAATGTCACCCTGTTGTATTTTCTAGGAAACAATAATGTCACCCTGTTGTATTTTCTAGGAAACAATAATGTCACCCTGTTGTATTTTCTAGAAAACAATAATGTCATCCTGTTGTAGGTTCTAGAAAACAATAATATCACCCTGTTGTATTTTCTAGGAAACAATAATGTCACCCTGTTGTATTTTCTAGGAAACAATAATGTCACCCTGTTGTATTTTCTAGAAAACAATAATGTCACCCTGTTGTATTTTCTAGAAAACAATAATGTCATCCTGTTGTAGGTTCTAGAAAACAATAATGTCACCCTGTTGTATTTTCTAGAAAACAATAATGTCACCCTGTTGTATTTTCTAGAAAACAATAATGTCACCCTGTTGTATTTTCTAGATAACAATAATGTCACCCTGTTGTAGTTTCTGAAACAAAATAACGGCACCCTATTGCAGAGTTATTTTAACAGCACTGAGAACAGCATTTTATCTCTTGAGAAAAAGCAAACTTGAATACGAGTTCAATGATTCTACAATCCAGGATACATGATTTTCTTAAGGCACTTGTCTGAACTGTGCATAAAATTAACAAGATATTAACCGCTTGACTGACAGATTTCCCAGAACAGGCCCGAAGCATCGTCTTGCTGTTGAGGCGAATATTTTATGACGCCTTAGTTACTCAGCTTTAAATTAAAACAACGATGAGAACACTACAAAGTTTCTTTGCAATACTGTAATCGATGGAAGCTAATTAGATAGTTTTATCTTGTAGAAACTTTTCTTAGATCTAAAGGAGAGAGAGAGAGAGAGAGAGAGAGAGAGAGAGAGAGATATGCTTGTGTAGTTTATGAATTGCCAATTGGTTGCCTTTACGATTGATATTATAATAATTTTCCAGTTCCTTTCAAACGAATGTCTATACGGTCTGAGGCCGTGTTGAAAGTAACTCTTAAATGTAAAATTATCCAAAACAAATCACTGAGACTAATTTATTCTATAAATAGCACCAAGTGTTTCATAAGATTATGCCAGAGATACATTTATTTCATGATTTCCATGGAAAGTAGGCCGAAGGAATGCATCTCGAATATTAATATACCGTTCCTGCATAACCTATATTGCGAAAACATAATAATTGAACTCCGTGATTGATCGTCTTTGTCTAACCTGCACTTGTGTTGGAATGTAATCTGGCATTTATGCAGGTTGATTAATCAATAGGAGCGAAGACTGTTGCAATCATACAGCTAAATTTGGGCGAATAATCTAAATTGATTCGAGGGCCTTGTGATCCAGGGTCTTGATGCAATGAGTATTCTGTGGAACGCATTATGTTTTTGGCTGTTTAGATTAGTTGATTTGCAGAAAATTTGATTTATATTCTTTTATGGCTTATATTTGGCTTTCATCCCAGCCCTTAATAATTGGATATTAAACTCAGTCTAAACTTTTCTGGATGGCCCTTTTAATTTGTTTCCTAATTATTTTGGTTGCAATCTAGAAAAAGGTACATTCGGATTATTGGGTCATTATGAAATGATCAGTTTTTATTTAAATAGATAGTTTGACGTCAAGGGTATTCTTCGTTGGCAATAGCATATTGAATTATTCGGAGTTATGATGACAAGGGATTTCTTCGTTGGCAAAAGCACGTTAAAGTATCATTCGAGTTATGATAACAAGGCATTTCATTGTTGCCCAAAGCACGTTAAGGTATCATTCGAGCTATTATGACAAGAGATTTCTTCGTTGGAAAAGGGAAGTTAAAGTATCATTTGAGTTATGATGACAATGGGTTTCTTGGCAAAGATTTACTCAAGCATCACCTGGGGTAATTATCAGTGTTTTGATTCTTTTTAGAGCCTGCTTTGGAGCAATAATTGTTCTTTCAATGCGTGTTTCGATCTATGCCAAATAAGAACTATGCAATTCGTTTCTTTGAACAAATAAAAAGTGAACAAATGTACAAATACTTTTTATTGGATCTTTCACTGACAAACAAGTATTTTTAAATAAAAAATGCAAACAAGTTCGAATCAACTGCACGCTGCAAGAAGACACAGCTGTTGTATAGTGACAACACCACTTACTGTCAGTGCCATAGTGAAGAGATGAAATACGTACCTGTGATTAAAAAGTTATGTAAGTTAAAAAGTTATGTAAGAAAGACGATAAGACTGGAAAATATATAACATCATAATTCACTTAAGCCATAATAAATTTAAAATCCCCAATCTATCAATCTTTACGACCGAAACATGAAGACATGTTTGCTGCACGGCTGTTGGTCATTACTAGAGATAGATGGGGATATTGATAAACGTTTGATAACAGAGTCATTCTACACCCTAGTCACATCTTCTTTCTATGGCCCTGCATAGACCCTGATCTGCACGCAGATCAGGATATTTATTGTTTGTAGTTTGAGTCGACTTATAAGCGAGTAGTATATACGGTATTAGTATTATAGACTCGTAGAGCAAATACATACACTGACCTTGTGACTTTGTTTTGATGTAATAATACTATTATTGTAGTCTGCTTAACGCAGTAGGCAGAATTTTATATTTTAAAAGATACATTAAACGTTGTCTAATTTATAGTAGCCCCAATTATGCCCACTAGTCTTCATGTAGTGATTTACTGACAGCGAATGAAGACTTTATCTTTCAAAGTCTCCACCGTACCAGTAGATCTAAACAATGACAGATGCATTTGTCAAATTTGTCTGGAAAAAGAAAATTTGTTGCATTGTGCCGGTATTTAGCTTCGGTTAATCTGTTGTAAGCATCTAATTGTTTATATTTCTTGCACTAGTTTACTTATGTCCGTGTCACGATTCTTTCAAAAGACGATTTATATTTATTTCACAAATGTGTACATCAAATGCAATATTTGGAGGTAACTATATTCTCAATAAAATACGATTTATGTAAGTGCCTCCATAGACTTGTGTTTTTGCTGAAGTATTCACTGTTACAGGATTAAATAAATCAGATGCAGATGTGTTCATTGTTATGCATATCAGTGACTGTCTTAAAAACGGAGCATTTCCGAACTTTAGGCTGCAGTTCATTTGCACCGTAGATGCTTTTAAAATATTAGTAACTATTTGATGTGGAAACTAAAAGAGAAGCCCAAGTTAGTCATGCTTCTAATTGTAGCAGTTGCATATATAGTCCTTTATGTTTTACCTACCAGAAATATATACTTGATCGTTTCTGGTGTTTTTCAAATAGAGGTCATAACATGCATTCAACTCACGTTTGATAATCTAGTATTTAGACGTAATGTACTGTAATAATATAATTCGAAGAATGTGTAACAATTTACTAAGTGGTATGGAATCCCCTCATTCATCAGTCTGATAGGTTATACAAAATATATTAAAATATTTTCACACTTTAAATTCAAATCATTTATACAGGTTTTTTTCTAAGTTCTGAATATTTTGTTACTCCTTTTTGTTTCTTTGGTCCCGATCGATAGACGAGCAAGTTCTAGAAAATAATCTCCAACTGCACCGCAGTACGCCAGACACTTGCAGATACATGCCTGTGACGTAACATAGAAAAATAGCAGTGACCTAAAATTGTCGGAGAAGCAACTTAACAAAGAGCTTACTGTAAAATCCGGGCGTTCTTAGTGTTCTCTCCGACTGATACTAAGACCGACTTGGACATATTTTACGTATGGAATTCTCAGTCATCTGCAACAATTCTGAGATTGTTTCATCATTGTAAGCATGGTTTCACATTTTTGAAGATGACCCATGTTGCTGAGGACTGTTGTCTGCGATTGATGACCTTGAAGTAGGTTTTGTGAAGGAGTGTAACAGAGTGAAATCTGGAGATGTCATTGTAACATATAACTGAGGGAACGTTACAGATGTAATTGTGATATATAACCATTTTAAGCTGATGTATGTGATTTGACATGGAATTTGGAATTAAATCGATTGCATGGGTGAGGATAAGGAATTTTAATCGGTTTCGTGGGAAAATGATTGATTCTTAATGAGCTCCGTTCGATAACTGTGTCGGGTTAATGGTTTAAACTTTGGTTGTTTATCAAGAATGCCAAGGGTTGAAATTTTGTACTTGCTGAAATATTTGTCATAAGTTTAAACTCTGCAGAGATCAGTTGATTATGGAAAGCGGGAAGGATGTGAAATTTTACAGACTCAGGAGGCGAATGGTTAATTATGGCTGTTAAATGAAATTAAAAATCCGGTTGGATAAGTAACGGATTGGGTTTGTTTCCATGAGAAGATTTGTGTTTTATAAATGTCTTACTCCACACAATTAGTCCGTCTAAGTTTTCCGCGGAAGGCAAGAAATATTAAGCCAAGGAAAGGTGAAAGTATTTTTCTCGTAGAAAGTTTCCAAGGCACGAGTTTGGATATCTTTGAGAGACCCTGGACCAAAAAGTGAAGAGAGGGTTCTGCTAAGTGGGAAGCAAACGAATCTCGAAATCAAAAGGGAAATAACTTCAACGTCAAAACGTTGGATAGAAAGATATTCCACACTGAATATAAAGGATCCTGGGCGGATTAAAGAATCAACGTCTGAACGAAGACCGAAGACCAGAGGGAACAGAGTGCTGCTGTACAAGTTGATTCTAACCGATAAGCTGTCTGATTCTGGACAGTGGCCAGCAACCAGCTCTGGTCATGCAGACATGTTGGACAATTAAGTACCAAAGGGTCGCTTGATTTTATGGCGAAATTTGTAATATCTGTGTCAACGGAACTGCTAATTTCATTTTTAACAACTTTTCAGTAATTATGTCCTAGAAGTGTATCCTTCAGGTGTCTTGTATAATTTTATTTTGTTGATCTAATGAATTAAATTGCTATATTCTGTGTACGGGGTCGTGTTGTTCTCTTCTATATCTTTTCTCAGATCATCATTTATTCCATCAATTAATTTTATATTATAATTACTCACAAGATTCGGGCAATAAAAATTAGGTCGACCATCCTCTAGACGACATCGATAACCACCACCCACCACACCATAACAAAGAGTAATTGATGAAAACGATTGATGCACAGTAGAAATTATCTATATTAAGAACGACATTTATTTCTCGACTATATTTAGTATATTGAAGCTCAGGAAGGTATGTGCAAGATCGGTCCCGCATTTATTGTCTGCTGGTCAAAAACATACTTTGGATGAAATCGCCAAACATCTACTCGCCAATTATGCAATAAGTTACCAGAGACGATTGAAGGAGACTAAGCAATTTCACTATACTGAACCCGACTAAAGAGAAAATGAAAAAGTTTGGATTGAAAAAAAAAAAACCCTAATAGAAACAACAAATCGCTCGACGTTGTCGGACTGTCAAGAGAGTTGTATACACCTTATGTTTCGATACAAAATGCCTGGATGTCCAGGTACCACTGCCTATCTCTGCAAGTGTCACTTGACATTTTTGTCTCCAAAGTGTTGCCAAAAGATGTGGAACACTACAGAACAATCCTTCCGAGCACCGGTATCCGAAGTTTTCTTCTATTCCATGACAAAGCACAGGCGCAAACATCTGCCATCTTTACTAAAGGAGCAACAGCATTTAAACCATGTTACATTTCCACATGGTCCTGATTGAGCTCTAAGTGATTATTGACTGAATCCCGTTATTAAAAATTCATAAAGGACAGATTATTTAAAAGCCTCCATGGAATAGCAATTTTCCGGTGCATGAACCACATGCCAATATGTGAGCACAAAATCATATTTAATAATTGGATAATCAGGCTGAGAAAGTGTGTAGATCATTTAATAACTGGATAATCACACTGAGAAAGTGTATATAGTTGAACCGGGAGGGGGTACTTTGAGCTAATGCACTGATGTACCCGTCACTAATTAAGAATTTTGATGTACAGGCCACTAATTTTCAGATCTTTACAACTCCTTTACAAGATCATATGTTCATGCCATCATGTTTTCAGCCAAATATAGACGCATCTGATTTGGAATTCAGATAAAAAAATGAAAAACGATATTACACAAAGTGACAAATGTAAACTAATGGTTATATATTATCAGCACCAGTTGCCCACTGCATACCAGTGCACTTCGGATATGAGATTAGATTTTATTTTGAAACATTCGCAATACTAAACTTGTCATATCTCATTTAGCAAGCGTTACCTGGATAGTGGGGGGAGGGGGGCATTTACATATTCAGGTCACTGGTTTCATTTCCCGATTCCCCAGGAATAAAAGCATTAAACGCGTTACATACTCCTTCTTGATTTCATATAATTTGACCATTCTCTGTTAGAAGGGTCGTATTATCATTATTGGTATCTTTATTTCTCAGGAGAGAAAACCTGCAGGAGAAAGACAATCAACTAATTTTTCTGGCTAACAGTTCATGCACATTGTTCACTGTTAGCAAGAAATAGTTTGCTTTTCTTCCGACTGCACATTGTTCACTGTTAACAAGAAATAAATTGCTTTTCTTCCGACTGCACAGCTTTATAGATTATAGTTTTTAATACTGTGAATTTGTTTTCTTTGAATTCAAAATTGGTTCAGTTCTTAATTGTTTTTGGAGCTGTTATATTTGTTTTTAACAATGTCTTTTAGGATATATTGCTTTTTCCACGCCTCCGTTTATAAATCGTGCGTTGTGTTTCCTTTTGTTTTCTTTTTTCCAACAACTTTCCATACATATGTACAATGCATTCATTATGTTCAGTACTTCAAGATGGTGTAAAAAAGGATGTCAGCCAGGAATGGATTGTCTTT
>JAECUM010052370.1:0-12829 GCA_016617855.1 Megalonaias nervosa
CGAAAATGATTGGCTATTACCAAGGTCATTTCGGCCCACGTGTTAGCTGAGTTGTAAACAGCCTTTTTTTTTTTTTTTCCAGTGTTGGGAATCTGATTCTAGATAGGGCTTTTCTTGTCTACGTGTTAAATAGCATTTGTTTTACTGCGCTGTTCAAATTAGTGGTCACGTAGCCTGTCACGTGAGCCACCATGTGTTCTAAAATTAAGGGTTTTAATACTCATTCTCAGAGTTTTTCAGGCAGTCGTATTTTAAACCTTGAGGGCTCATGAGGTTTTTATTGTTGTTGCCAGTTTGTTCTGAAGTTAGTCTATTTTTGGGATTTAATAATTTAAATTCTCTAGAAAACAACACAAGCGCTTTTCTTTATAAAAAGTCTGGGACAAAGACGTTTAGTGGAAATTTATTCTGGAATTCTAAACAGAACATTATGAATTGTGTTTCAAAGAGGAACTTTTACCATCAGTACAACGACCTCATCTGACGTCATCGCCTTCCATATTGGAACTTCATCGAGATTCGAACCTGGATTCAATTAGAACTGTTTAGTGATAGGACTTATATTTTTCAACTCTAGGATTAATTTTTGGACTATTTTCACAAACCGTAAGTCCTATTTCATATTTTTATCTTGTTTTCTAGGGAAATAAATTATTTGTTAAAATTTACAAAGCTTGTTGACTTCACTCTTTTCTTTTGTTACATTTGTACGAGCCTACACGTAACAATTATAATTCCTGAAATGAATAATAAATAACATTTTACACCTATTCTTCAAATCTGATGTGCAGTAGTTATGAATGAATAAATCAATGTGTAGCACATGTAAAAATCCCTGCCACCTATTTTCTAACATGACACAACGATGGGGCAGAAAAACAGGCCCTAAACTTGACAAGCTCGCTCGAAATAGTACAACTATCAAGTTTTTCCACATCCGTGGTCACGCCGTTTACCCAGAATACGCCTTATCTCAGAGGAAAATTATAAATTCTTTTCAAAGTAAAAATTGGTCTTTATTCTACATCCCCACGCAACCTGTCGCAGCAAGCTCCTATAATAAGTCAGAGATTAGAAATATAACGATTATTAAGATTCATATCACCACAGTATCACAATAATGTTTATAACGTATCTAAATATATAAGCTCTCGCAACTGTTTTCTTGTATTGATTATACGTAGCTTTGTTCAGTCAGTTGTAATCGTTAACGATTATATGTTTATTGCCTCGAAAATAATATAGAAATAAAATTAAATTAAATTAAAAGCACTAATTCTATCACTGTTCTTATTATATAGTTGATTAAACATACAGATGAATATGACCCGAAATTTTCTCAAAGATAAGTTTTTATAGCTTTCAATAGTTCATTCCTTGTATATATGCATATAAAGCATCACACAGCAAGACTCATGAAATACATAACAGCAATGACCAGTACGTCCACCTATTTGTCTTTATATAGATCAATCAGTCGATTTATCTACATATGTATTCATTTATCTACTTCTCAATCTATCTATATAAATCTCTCTCTCTCTCTCTCTCTCTCTCTCTCTATATATATATATATATATATATATATATATATATATATATATATATATATATATATATACATACATACATACATACATACATACATACATACATACAATTGCTTTTATCAGTTAAGGTAACTCGATATAATTCAGGTCTATTATGTACACATTTGTTTATTATCAACGCATCGAATTATTCACAACAACAAAGGATTTGGTTAATATTCCCTGTAAGAGCACCATCAAAGAGTAAGTGTTCCACATTACTGCCTAGTTACTCCATGCAAGACGATGACATTACTAATATAATTACACTAGGTGCGGAGATTCGTATATGTATCTGGTACGTACCAGTTCCTACTTCAGTAATTACTGACGAATCCAATGGGCAACGCTCGAAGTCATTAATGTATTCATGTGTTGCATAAATTAAACGAAAATCTCTGCTACAAGTTTGTTTGAAACAAGTAAAAGGTCGGAATATTATAATGAATATGTTCAGGATTTGCAAAATATGGAAAGGTGCATGATACGAAGCTTCAATTATAACATTAGTTTGACATGGCTATTAAGTGTAAACCATGTACACCAAACCATGATGATAACAGCAAGAATTACTTTTATATTTAATGGAGGAATTATTTTTGAAGATTTGTTTCAACTCTTGTTCATAATAAAGTGCAGTTAATTTAATTCGGTTCATGCAAAGGCATTCATGCTTCTAACATCGATTAAAAATAGACATATATGTGACAAATATCCTCCTATATCGACTAAAATAGACGTCTACTATTGAACGGGGAAATATGGCGGCCAGTGTCCGCCATGAACGGTTAGAGTCCTGTCAATTAACGGCATGCTGATAAACATTTTAATGTTTCATGAACCAAACTTGCCGCCTTCATGTGGCCACAAAAATACCAATGCTGAACCGGACTTAATCACCAAGAACAGTAGTCGCTTCAACAATGTGACAATTGGAGTCTAAATATCCTCTTCATGCAAAAGTTGTATCCAAATAAAATTTCTTTGTCAGCTTTTTTTGTTTTCTTTCAGGCTGAACAACACGCTTGTTGATAATGTGCTCGAGTAAGAAATTAATAAAGAAGAAAATAATCTGAAATAGTATTTGCAACACCGTTAAACGATAACACATGCAAAATTTCTGGATACAGACGAAATAACTAAATCATGAATGGCTCACCTGTCGATGTCGATTGGGAAAATGTCTGATATAATATATGCACCCTTTTCTTGAGACAGAACAAATATATTAAATCTAATAATCTCTATGAAAAGACAATCTTTCAGTTGGTCCAGATTATTCTTTAATCGCATGACTCACAGCTATTCATAGATCATAACTCTCATGAAGCTTTTACATTTCTTCCTCTATCTCTAGAAACTATAAACCTTCATCAATTATGGTAACCTATACGCTTGCCATCTGAGATCGACGTATGTATTCTATACGTATCAAGTTCCTAGCCAAGAATGAGTTGGAATTTTTCCGCCAAATCCCAGAAGTAGGAAAGCCATACTAATTTTTTCTGATCCCGTATTACGAGACTGCAAATACATTTTCCAGGAGGTTTCCTGGTTACAAATGAACAAGCGTGAATAACGTAGCGTGACCCTCATGTCTATATCACGTCTTGTTGACAGCGTCAGAAACTCCGAACTCGAAGTTTCGCTTTCTGCAATGAACGGGATTATCTGATGCTGACAACTAAAGATATTCTAGCAATCAAGACGTCATTACTGTGAGCGGGATGTTACTGGAAGGTTGATCTGAAAATTGCGCTCAACTTCGCAGATGAAAAAGTTGATTTTCCAGTCAACAACCATGTTATCTCTGGAGTGAAAACACATAAAAGAAAATATTATCAATGTAGAGTTGAGTACAAGAATTTGTTTTGAAAATTCATATGAATAATTATAATATACTATCACCGGTATCCGCTTCCAAGATACACTGTTGACTGGATTATTGTATTAAACTCGGAAAAATAGTTACCAATATGCTATTGTTATTCTAATTGAGCTTATGATGCATGTTTCGTTTTTATATTCTTACAAACTTAACAAGGATTTCCATATCTATTTCATTCAATCTTAAGCCATGATGATAATCTCAACTGGATCGCTTACAAGGTCTTGAAATACTTCAGGCCTGCAGTATATACATTTAGGCGATTTCTGTATAGACAGTCAGGAAATACGAGGGACAATATTCATTGTGTCAGTGGTATGAAGGCTATTAACTACGCCAATACGATTATATAACCTAGACACTAACCATTGCAGTGATATGCTTACACATTTGACACATTTGGAATAAAACCTTAAAGAGACTAAGTAAAAAATGTTAATATTATCCAAGTAAATCCTTAAGCACGGTTAGAGATATCATAGTGTATCAATAAATAGGAACGCTCTTATAAACACGGTCTTATACATATGAATTTAAGGGTTATGGGTTAATTTATACATAGGGAATAACGGTAATTAGAAAGGGAATCCGAATATCGTATGAACATTAGCAGAGTGGATAAATAAAGCAAACCTTTTCTTATGCCGCCGCTGCACGTAATCACCCAATTTAGAGAAAGTGAAGATAAGGTCATTTCTCTACCCATACGTGTTGAAAACCCTCTACTGATAAGTGTTATGTCTATTTCATGATCTGTCGTTAACATCCTTGTGCAGACACAAAACATAATAAAGATATTTTGTCGAACGTATACTGTTTAAATATATTCAGAAAACGTACTTCACACGAGCATTTTTCAACTCTTTGTCATGTTCATTTATTTGTATGTACTTTACAGAAAATGTCAGCAAAGCACGTCGCTATTAATTTTTCAAATTGATTTATAGATTGTAGATATTCATCATAATAGAAATAGCAAAAGAGTCCCATGATGAGGCTTTTCCAAAATTAATCATTAGGTATGATTCCCAAATTTTGTATTTAATACCTACTGCGTTCATTTAATCTATGTCGTATTCGAAAAATGACAATACGTTCGCACATTCATCTAAGTTCAATAATTAATTAGCTTGTCCATCTATGGAATGGTCTGACCTTCTGTTGAATGTTTGTCAATTTGACGTTCTACGACTCAGCTAATTTAGGTAGCTTAATACAGTTCACAGTATTTAGAGAGGTAATGGAAAATTCAGCCCTTGCTTATGTCTCTTTTTCATTCGTAATTCAATATATAATCCGTGTTTCTTCATGGGTAAGAGGATATTTACTCTATTTTAGACACGGCATATTGCCTTGCTAATAATTACTACACAGGTTATTCGGTTACTGTGTTAGGTGAAAGCTATATAAATATTTCCATATCCTGTAAATATTTCATTTTGCACGACAAGTGAAGAAATCAAATGAAAATAGATCGATACGTTTTCACCTGTGACTCAATTTCTATGTATGACAAAACAATTTGGAAAATGCAATCGGTTGTTTGACAAGTCTGTTTAGAAACAAGCGCTTTTAGACTGGGGGTGGGGTAAAGGAAAGGATGTAGTAATGTCAATGACTTTGCTATATTTATTTGTATGGTTGAAATAGATTTCCCAACGATTGTTTTCGTAGTTTACTTTCTCATAAATAAACGAGTTACAAATTAATTAATTAATTAATTAATTAATTAATTAATTAATTAATTAATTAATCGATGGATGGATGGAAGGATGGATACTGATAATACAACTATCATACTTTTCAATGTCCTTGTTGGATACATACACATAAATGGGTGAGTTATTGACAGATGAAGGAAGGAATAGCTGGTTATAAAATTATCTTTCATGCATTTCAATGTCGCAGTATTTCAATCAAAGGGGTAATATTCGATTCTAATTATAAAATGGTAGACAAGTCACAATGGAATCAATTAAATGACACTAACAATTAAAACTAGTTGTGTTGTAAGATACAAAATTTAACAGGTAAGTGAGAAGAAACATCGTTATTTCAATATCACACGTCTATTACAAATTATTGTTTGTCATTCTAAAACCACCATATTTTCTTCCCTTTCTAATTTTCACCAACGAAGAGGTATGGCCTCAACATTCTCCTACTTAGATTAATCATTCCCCAAAGAGGTAGATCAAAACTACAATTTAACAGGTGTGGTCATTCAATTATTATAACACAATGAGTATATTGACTATATGAAATAAAGATACAAAGATAGAAATTCAGGTGCAAAATATTCTGATAGTGAGGCACACACACACACACACACACACACACACACACACACACACATATATATATATATATATATATATATATATATATATATATATATATATATATATATATTCAAGTGTTTAGAGTGTTTTCTCTGACATTAAGGTATTGTCATTCACCCTCACTTACAACCCTATCACCATTATTCAAGTATTCATCAACGTGTTTTTCGTCTCAGAGGTTATTAAAAGGGATAGGTTTATCAACTAATTTAGAACTACAATCAAGTCGGGAAATCAGAAGATTCATCTTTATTGCTGATTACAAATCTGTTAAGAAGGGAAGCAACTCTTTTGATCATATTGCATATTCCACCATATGCTGATATCATTCGTAAAGCATTTTATATTGCCACCAGTATCTTAAATAGCCTACCATTCAGTATCTTCTTAATAATAAATATCGGCATTTCTACAAAGCAAAATGAAAATAAAATAGCTCTACCAACTCTTCTAGAAAAATGTATACCGATGTATAATACACAAATGTGCGCCTTGTACTTGTTATGCGTTTGGTGATCATCGTTTTTAACAGGGGAGTATCTAAGCATAACGTATTAATAGGTTATTACAGCACAACGGGTGACACTTTCCTGCTCTTGGAGAATTTTGTTTGTATCTATATTTAGACAGACTGAATTTTCATTTAGCATGAAAATTAAATGGGAAATTCCCTAAACTGAAAGCTATATAGTACAGCGAAACTCTAGCATTTAGTAGAAGTGGCTGATTCTTGACAAGAGCAGTCAATATAATTTAAACTCTTACAATTTGTTCAACTTCAGTTGTACAGCATGCTAAATAGTTCTTAATTGCTCTCGAAGAAGTGAAAGACACTCAAAACAGAGACAAAAACTTAACAATTTAAGAACTTATTGATACATATTAAACAACCATTAAATATGGATAGAAGCTCAATTTCTGAAGCCAGCGCCATGAACGTAGGACAGTCACTGAGGATTATTGGAGATGATATAGAGAAAAGATACTGTAAGAAACATGAGATTGTAACAGGTGTACTATCGTTTATAAATAGATGGGCAGAAGCGTTGGTTGAGATCTTTATTCTCTGCAAGGACTATTTGCCGTGACAGGTCCCTGCCTTATATCTGGTGTTTACTCTTAAGTAACGTAGATTATTATTTCTTCTTTGAAATATCTCACATGGACAGACGATTGCAAAAAGAAAACAAGATGACGCTCAATCCCGATCGTACGACATATACCTGAAATCTTTATTGAGAAGTTACATATACAACTCAGTTTCCTTAAGATGGGTGTGATATCTAATACCTGATTTACGTTAGAGATAACTAGAAGCAAAAGAACACATAGTAGAAATCGAAGTTGTGCGGAGGCAAGTTCCTTGAAGATGAAAGAACTGAATATGTGCCAGTATAAAACAACACATGTTATTCATGATGAGACAGTCGGAATATTGTTATGATTTTAATCACTGATGAATCTCGTCTGTGTCCACTGCAGTCGAACAATTAGAACAGTTACAACTATCCTGAGTGAGGTATTTGCATTTAAATAACGCGGTTTCACCAGACGGCTTAAACCAGAACCCCGGAACAGATTCAAAGCTAGGATACATGTTACGGCAACTTATGTCTCCAATACTGACCTGCTCGGACAAACACCAACAATGGCCTAACTACTGACAAATAACAATTCTACTTTCATGGTTTGTTCAAAAACGTGTCGATCATGCAGAGAGTAAATGTGTTCAAATCGGAAAAGGGATGCATTCTTATGGTTAGTGCAGACGAACAACTCTTCTCAAAGAGTTCTCAAGTAAACGAGTAACATTTTAAAGGTGTAAGGAGAGTGTTCGTGATAGAAGTTATTGGAACACACTAACTCACTGACTCAGTAACAGCAAGACAAATGCATATCATTTAAGACTTACTTGGCAATATTATTAGTTGACCTGTCGAATCTTGATGTTCATTATATTTACTTTAAACGTTGAGGCTAGGTATGTTACAAATATGATTCATGGGCCCTGGAGGATTGGGGTAAATGGGTGTTGGGAATGTTTACCGACTAGAAATATAGCATTTAGCTGCAATAATTATACTGTCGAAAGGACATCATGTATTGAACATTATTGATCACCCGTTTTTTCATCTTAGTACCTTGAGTATCTTCCACGCGGACATTTGGATACTCTGCCGTTGAACTGAAAGATTGTATTTTCATGTTATATTCAAGCAAGCCAGGCAACACAACGAGTGAGTGCCGTATTAAATTTACATTTTGCAACACCAATGTTATCGAGAACTCTATCACTGCTAAAGATATAGTCGATTGTGATCCCAGTTGGTTCCTTTTCTATTTACTGCTTTTTTTTTTGGGGGGGGGTGTTATTGTTTTGTTTTGTTTGTTTTATTTGCAATCTCTAGAGGGGGTCACATGGCATAACTGATAGTGACTAGGTATTATAGATATCTTGTATGTCATTACTAAGTATCCTTCTTACCTAATTACTTATCGGCTTACCAACTGACCTGCTTACCGATATTCTTGCATTTACGCTCTGACCTCACTTAACCATTTTCATTCAGATCACAACTGTTTTCATTATTTGTTTCTTAGCACCGAACTGTCCACTCTATCTAAGTCATAATAAATCATACCTTAATCAACAATACCTTCACGATGAACTCACAGTGAAGTTCTTGTCACAGTTTATCAGGCATTGTTGTGGGAACCTGGGCTGTAAACAAAGCAACGTGCAATGGTTCACAGATTTCACTTCCGGATCAGAAGCAATGCCTCATTGTGCATTCAGACAACCACAATAATATTGCTCATATTCGGAAGAATAAGCTGTTGCCTTTAAAGCCATACTAAGAATGCTTCAGTCCAACTTTTGTATCACCACTAAACTGAGAGAGGAAAATATGTTCTAAAATTCGACTGGGAACAAGAAGACAAAATTGTGACCTGAGTCCATATATCTATTAACAAAACGTTTTATTCGCTATATTAGTGCATTCAGTCTTATTTGGTAATGCACCAGTGTTTACTATTTTATGCCCCAAATTTATTTTGTACGAAAATAAGATCTTATTTTCTGCTAAATTACATATTGTGCTCTTAAATCCTGTTAACCGATTGCGAAAGAAAGAATATACATGTATATATTTTATAAACTGGGTTTCAATATGAGTACTATTCTACTGAACTCGGAATTTGGAGAATTCTAACATTACCCTATTTCAGCCCATATTCCTTCCTTTTAATTCCCTTTTAACCAATGAATTATAGACATGTTTCATTCTTAATGGCGTTCAGTAGATACCTCAAAAACGTCATACATGAATAAAGATCGACATTTAAAAGATGTGTTCGAAACTATTTCTTATCTGAGAATAATTGTTAATAACAGCTACAGAAAGGCTTTACGTAAATCAAGGGTTTCTTCACACCCATTATATACCGAGACTGGTCGACATAGGAAAGGAACGCATCAAAGATATGTAACATTTGTGAAAATAAAGACATTGAAAATTAATATCATTTTCTCATTACCTGCCCTCTATATCTTTTACTTAGAAAGTTATTTATTGATCCTTATTATTGTCAGAAACCAGGCATATACACACTACTTCAATTACTCAAACCTGAACACTTAACAACTCTAAAATTCCTACGTAAATATGTGTATAATGCATTCCAACTTAGGGTATTCTCTCTCTCTCTCTCTCTCTCTCTCTCTCCGATGAGATAATTATGCAACGTATTACATACTCATTTTAATCACCATTAACTGAACAGAAATGAAATTACCTTGTCCATTTGTGTATATTTCTCGTTACTACATTGCTTTATACTGACGGACCCGGTCATCTAAATAAGAGTTTTCAGTGTTCTGAATTACATTTTATCGTAAAATAATATGGCTGACAGGGTAACGTATAACGGCGCCATTTCAAAGTAGGGATAAAAAGCTAACGATGTAGATGAGTTCTTTGAGTTCATATAGACACGTTTATTGTCCCCTTAACCACAGTTGTACATTCACTCTGGAATTCAACAGAAATTAAATTACATTGTTTCTACTGGACATATCTGCTTTCTTGGTGCTTTTGCGGAAAATGAACAATGAATATATAATAAAATAGTTCCAATATTTCTATCGAACAAATATAGACTCGTTCATTCTCTGAATGATACTATTATCATAACGTTATACGATATTGCTGAGCAGAAAATACGATAAAAACGCGTTCATATTTCCATACAAATGTAGTATCGTACACCAAATTATTCAGAGGACTTCATTTGAAATGTTGCACTATCGCAAGCATGAAGCTTTTGAATTTTGTGTCCCAAATATTCCAGCCACCTTCATGTACCCCCTACTCATCCGACTCAGTTCTGTACCTCACCGGCAATGTGCGTATTTTCCTTCTATGATGTGACGATATTCACATTCGCCTTCAGTAACATCTCCATCACCTATCATGGTCTTTTTCATCAGATTATATTTCTTCGATTAGGTTCTTAATATGGATTGGTTTATCAACTAAGGCATAAGCAAAACAGAGCAAAAGTGGGACGATACATTTCTATTTTCGATTCCAAATTGGATAAATGAACCAACTCTGTTGCCGCTGTTAAATAATTCACTTTGTTGCTGCCAGTATTTTAATGCATACTATGTTGCCAACCTTAACATTCAATACCATTAAGTACATGTATATTGAAAGATATGTTCGGGTAAATTAAAGGAAATACGACGAATCTTGAGAAGGCCCTAACGAGTGATAACATTGGTAGGATAGATACTTATCGGTCAACATTAATTTGAATGGCCTTTCCCTCTAATTGTCATTTTCAGCACCGATGGAAAGAGCTTTGATAAATATGTTTGTCGAGTCCAATAAAGTTGCATCTGATATATATATATATATATATATATATATATATATATATATATATATATATATTGTGATTGATAGAATTATTAATAATTATACAATAGTCTTATTGATAAAATAGACCCACCATGAGTATTCCATATCGTGAAGAGCCACGGTGCAGCTTTAGATTGAACTATTGAATCTGCATAACAAAAATATACCCTTCTGAACACTTTAGGAAACTAGCATGATTTTAATGTTAAAGAATCTGGCATACAACAACAGTGTATACACATGTTGGTATATCTACCCCGTAATTTGTTTCTACAAGAATAATATATTTGTTTCTATTTGGGGCCATCGCTAACTTCGTTTAGAGTCCTAAATATATATAGATATCATTGTAATTATTGCTAATCTGAATGTACACACGTGAAAAATAGTGATTGCTTCAAGACTATAAAGAAGTTCACATGTTTGAATTTTCTGATATTTACATATTTATATCTGTATCAAACTTTCATGAGCCCCATAAAAACCCTTACATGCGAGTAGAAGAATGACATTCAAAGAAAACGCCATCAAACCACCATGTAATAGTTCACTTTCATTTCGTGGTGCCCTTATTTATACTATATTATTTTTGTTTCCATTATACTTGTCCGATATTGAAAACTAGCAATACATAAATGTCATTCTTTTCTTTGCTGGATCCTCCGAAAATATCATTCAGATGTTCTGATAGCCATGAATTATAGTCTTTGGAATTGGTACGAACTTAAACAAAAGGTAAAATCACAATGTTATATGCTCATACCATAAGGTCTATTGACTATTGTGGTTTCTCTAATTTAACCTTAACATCAAACGTTTCCATTTATGGGATTCCCAGTAAATGACTATAGCAAATAGCAAACACGTCACCAGCCTAATGAGAGAAATACTATAAACAATAAGTATTTATATCATGAATATCATACTGAACTAAAATGTAGACACCGTGTTTATCTTGGAAACATTTTCTGTGATAAAATATAAATCCTTGAGCTGTTCCATTTCTGATAAAACTTTAATTAGCCTATTTTAAAATCAAAGTTCGGTCATTTATTGAATAACAAACTCAACATACTTAAACAGGGTGCGCACATTCCATCAAGCGGAAATCTTTATGAGTAACATGCAATACGGTCAGTTTCCGAAATATTCAATCCGGTGTACAATTTTCCTAAAATAACCTTGACATGAGAAATATACATTATGACCTCCTACTTGCAAGGGGATGATAAAACAAAAACACTGCTGAATAAAACAGATTATGTCTTGGTCCTTCCTTATGCATTTAAAAGACCCCAACATGGCGGTGTGTAACCGATAAAAAAGTACTTGTCTTGCAACAGTAGAGAGGTCAACTCTTCCCCACGAAATAGGGCTCAAGTCCATTTTATAACTAGTTTTGTGGAAGTGATTAGAAACAACCAATAGTAAGTGCATTTATTATGATGCGAAAAAATAACACTTTACACATATTCTTCAAAGGTAATGTGCAGTAGTTATCAATTAATAAATCAATGTGTAGCACATGCAAAAGTTCAGCACCTTATTTTCTAACATGACACAAATATGGAGCAGAAAATCAGGCAATTAACTTGACAGGATTATTCACAATATTACGACTGGCTAATCCCCCCCCCGTATCCATGCTTACGTAATTTCCCTAAAATACATTTTATCTCGGAGAATAATTGTAAATTCCTGTCAAAGTTACAACTGGTCTTTATCCTGAATACACGCACAACCTGTCGCAGCAAACTCCCAAAATAAGTCAGAGGTTAGGAATATAAAGATGTATAAGATTAATGCCTCCCCAGTATCACCATAGTGTTTATAATGTATCAACTCTTTTCTTGTGTGTGATTATATGCAATTTTGTTCGGATACCTTCAATCGTTGACGATCTGATTAGCGTGGTCTGTAAGCTAATAGAGAAATTAAATTATAGTATTTCGCAAGCACTAATTTTATCATTGCTCTTATTATATCCTTGATCAAACTTACATATACGTATGACCGACATTTGCTCAATTATAAATATATATATATATATATATATATATATATATATATATATATATATAT
>JAECUM010052372.1:0-30818 GCA_016617855.1 Megalonaias nervosa
GTTTTACGGCACAACAACCCAAGCAGGTTATGAAGTGCCAGTACAATTGGAATAATGTGCCTTGTCTTTTTACATACGTCTGAAGCCGATTCGATCCGATTTGATTATGTAAACAGTATTATATCTCTGTCTAGGTAAGTGGGCAAGGGAGATTGAAATTTTGCATACCTTCATAGAAGGTGGGGTGGGGTGGGGGATTATAAACACAATAAAATGAAATAAATTACTGTTATTATACCTCTCTTGGACCAGGAAAGGGACACACGCATGCGTGCCCCTGCTTCGAATAAGTGCCTGCCTCCATTCTGGCACATAATGATTCTTTTTTTTCTTTAGGACTCTTGTCTTTTACGTTGAAAAGTGTAGGAGCAGTTAACATAGCGGACCAACAATACGATACCACTATTAGTGTTAATACAAGCGAGGAAAATTCAGCAGAGGCTAACAACACAGGTAACTGTCTTGAATAATTCATGTTTCGTTTTCACACACAGCCAACATAGCCGACATAGGCAACACGAGATCATTATTGTGGCAGTGTTGCCCTCTGTGTTGTGGTGTAGATGAGTTTTTCTTGAAAAGAAGAATAAGGTCATAACTTGGTAAAAAGAAAAAACCAGGTTCAGCTGAGATATTCTTCTACCTCCGAGGGGTAAACCGAGAGTAATACAAGAAGGCCGCTTAGAAAGTTTGTAGTTTAATCGGTCACGAATCCACCATCGGGTGGGTAGACTCATGTAATGTCAGTTTGTTCCTGCCAATGAAACTGTCGATATGTATGCGGTTTTGTTTTGATGCACATCAGTACAAAAGACACTAAGTACCACATAAACGGTCAATTTCGGGAAATTCATAAAATTTATTGCACAAACCTTTTGAGTTAAAGAGCAACCCCAAAAATATAAAACAAAATTAAATTATATCAAGGTCAAAAATTGTTTTTGATACTTAAAATCTTCATAACATTTCCAGTCCCTTTCTTCAATTCGTGTTTGAGTAAATGGCATACAACATGCGTGTATTTTCATGTAAGACACGTTGCTTACCTCGTTGCATTAGTTGTTATAATCATTATTAAACAGTACTTCGTTCATATTATCGTTATTAAATATCTAATGTTACAAAATTAACTTGCCATCTTTAGACGCGGTGCCAAAATTTACAGCATGATTATATATGACTACAAAATAATGACAATGAATTAAGAAAAAAAATAAATTAATGAAATTAAATAAAAACAGTGAAAAGGAATGAAAATGATATTTTGAATTATTAAAAATTACTAAGAGTTAATTGATAGGTATTATGTATATTTAATTTGTATTATTCACTTGACCTTTGTTCGTAATTGAGGTTAGAGACTTGCCTAACTACTCTCGTGTTTTTGTCTTGTTTGTAACTTATAAATAGATTGTTTAATTGAATTTGAATTCTACATCTAGGCTTGATTATGACTTTAGAGGGTTCTAGAAACGAATTTAGTTTTCATGTTTGAATTGTTCCAGATAATTGCGACGTAGGTCAAGTGAGGATATATATAAGATTCAGATCAACAAGGTTATTCATCCATCCTTTAATTTCAGTCTGTAGAAGTATTTACTATTTGTCAAGTGCCCCCCTCCCCCGCGGAATTATTACTAATCCCGGAGAAGGACGGACAATTTAAAGGTTAAATAGCTCCGAGCCCCCAGGCAGCAAAGCCGACGGTCTAGGCGTTAAACTATAAAATTAATAAGGTGAAAGGTATAACAGTTTAATAAACTATATCACAGTATTCCACAATTACAGGGCAATTTTTCAATGCAATTGCTTCCAATCAATACACGACCTATCCAAATTGCCAATTATTTCATCCCACGAAATTAAAGATGAGAGGGTTTCCTTCCCGTGTCCCTTCTATGTTACTCATCTGTAACTTCCGCCTTGTATTCATTTCGGTACTTCCGGTACCCTTGTTCCGTTTCCCGGCTCTCCTTGTCGGTACTTTCGGTACCCTCGTTTCCGTTCTCTCGCCCTCCTTCCTCGCACAACTGCCTATCTCTACGTGCTCTCCACATCTTCTCCTCTCTAATCTTCGGGTGGCGTCCGATCCCATGTCGAATGTAACCTTTGACCTTTGACCTATGACCTTGACCTTGGCCTTGACCTATGTACTTGACCTATGGCCTTGAACTTCGATCTTGACCTTCAATCATTACCACGACCTTGACCATTACCATGACCTTTGATCTTGACCTTTGATCTATGATATTGAACTTTAACATGGACCTTGACCTGGTGAAGGTTAAAGGTGAAGGTTAAAGGTGAAGGGTTAAAGGTTAAAAGTTAAAAGTGACCAGCTTAGCATTACTCTAACCGTGATGATGATGATAATAATAATAATAATAATAATAATAATAATAATAATAATAATAATAATAATAATAAATAATAATGATAAAAATAAACAAAAATAAAAAGTAGCGTCATAAGCGGTCACCATTCCATCGGGTTCCCTTCATTGATGCCTTTCTTATGGCACCCCACGAGGCTTTCTTTTTGGCTGACATTCTTTCTGAACGTCCCTGTGTGGGGTACCCTTCAAATAAGGTTGAGAGCTCACATACGCTACTGTTTATTTTAGAGGGCTCCTGCATAGACACACACACACACACACACACACACACACACACACCAGCGAATCTCTAAACGAAACGAAACTTTAGAGATGCAGAGGTCTGTCTAGGCTTTTTGATTTCATGTATTCCCCCCCCCCCCCAACATCAAACTCCGGGGAGAGTGCAAAACGCACTCACCACATTGTTTGACGTGGTGAGGAGGTGTACATGAAGTCCCTACATGAAATCCCTTGGGGCTGGAGCCCCCATCTATTATTAGAAAAATCGCCATCCTAACATCCCCGTCAACAATGTGTCGGTCACGGGAATAGAACTCAAGACCTCGAGTACGAGAATCCAACGTTCTTAACACTGCGCTACGGACTCTACTTACAAATATATGTTTCAGAAATTAATTATGAAGTTATCTAACGGGAAATTCCTGCAAGTGACCATTATACATTTATCAGAATAAAACTATTATATTCTAATTCTGAATAAATCGCGAAATCTACGATCTTATACATTTCTGCCCGGTTAAAACACATTGCAGTTTCAACACACTAAAATGCATTACAGACATGGCTCATATGTAGTCGGTATATGAACCATGTGTACAGATTTGTGACAATGGTGCGTGGATCGATACAACGGCTTTGTAAATTACTCTAGCTCGCAGACAGGGTTACTTCTCTCTTCTGCAGTCTGGGAATATAAAACGATCGATAATGACTCGTTTCTCCCCCCAGCCTATATATTTGTCCGTTCTGAGATCTCTATCGTCGGTGAGGAAAGTGGAATTAACGCAAGATAATGTACATCAAATTCATCAGGAGAGTTAAAAGGTGCAAACTATCATTTTCTGTTACAAATTATGCTGATCCACACTGACTACAGAAGGTCTTGTATTGTTACACAATATATAACAAGCGGGATAACTGCTTAATGAGGACAGATTATCTACCTTTACAATATAAGTAAGACAGACATAGTTATCTCCCTTTTTAAAGAACTTCATCACCAATTATTACAATAACAACAGTAGCTATCAAGAATAATTCATTATCGTATTTATAGAAATAAAATTTAATATTTCCGCTTACTTTTCGATGACATTCAAATAACTCCTCCATTGCTATCCTGGTGAGAACATATTTACCACCTTTTGCAAAAACCTTCGACCGGTTTAGGTCAATATTTATTTTCGTGTATTTTTCTTGACTGATCGGATCATGAAGATTATCGTATTTCAGCATAAGCTCATCTCTCAACTTTTTAAGATAATCAAAATATTTGCTGTTATCTGATTTGATAAGCGAGAGTTTTATTCTATCAAATTTACTAAAACAAATACCTGAAATTTCATCATAAATTCAACTGATAATTGCTGGCCATTAACCATTATTTTTTTTAATTTTGCTACTAACTCCATCGGCTAATGTTAACTTTTCGAACATTATTTATAAGGTTTAGATGAAATTGCGTAGTGTCCAATAACAAACGTATTAATTACGTCCTTGCAATATCTCTTATCATCAAAATTACTTAGTCCACGTTTTATAATTGTATCTGTTTCAAGTTTGTGATGATTTGTTATTATAACATTTGTTTTAATGAAATTAGTGCAGGTGTTTAGCGCTGCTTTAAAATCATCAAATTCCATACACTTTTTTACATATCCGCGAGGAATGCCTTTTGCTATTTTGTCAGTTTATTGTCATCTAAATTACGTGTTCATTTGCTTCTTAGTCCAACAAATTCCCTAACTGGCCCAAACATAAATTCATCTTTCATCTTGCCGATGACTTTTTTATTTACATCACCATGAAATCCACTACTTTTTGGATAATCCGATAAATCAAATAAATTTTTATTGTTATAAATATCTTGATAAACATCCTCACAGTTTATGTTATAAACAAGTGGATCTGTATCAGTAAATAGCAACTCCGAATCTGGCTACTGCTTTTTGGTAAAATTATAGTGAAAGTCGTACATTGGTCATTTTGATATATAAAGTACAGCTGCCCCAACATAAATCGGTGTATTTAACTTTAAATTTGGTTTTCGTCGCTGTATTGCAACAAGATTTTCATTAAATATTTTATACTGACAAAACCATCATCGTTGACTAATTTATTTCTGCGATTTACATCATTTACAATTACAATATTGACTCGCTTTCTGATATTTTCCATCGTTTTACCGAACACGGAATTGTTCATTAACTTGAAAAAGTTTTTCTCAAAGTCGGTCTTAGCAATAGCAAGACGTTTGGTATTTAAATCGATATAATCTAGTATCCACCGTGATTGATTAAATTTTAACACGCGATGAACTTTTCTCAGAATTAGTCCAGCATCTACTGCTTGTTTTAAAGTTGTGTAATGTATCACGTAATTTCTTTTATTTAACAAATCTGGAACTAGTTTATTAATAATCGAAATTTTTGCTGTTGTCATTGCCTGTTGTTCAGGCGATAATAAACTATAATCGATCATCACTGACTCTGCACAAAACGGACAGTTATGTAGATCATGCAACTAACTCGGATAATCGAGATCAACTTCAACAAAATAATTGACATTTTCAGGTAAATCATTTTCGGTTTCTTTAAGAAATTGATCTGGAGTTATCAAATGAAATTCACTCCACGGCATTGGCTCTGACATAGCATAACCATACAAATTATCATATCCCAGATAAATAATATAATTTGACGGTAATTTTTTTTCGTAATTTTTTAAGTATTTATTATTAGCTACCTCATATTTTTTGTTATAACGCTAATTCCACCGCGAATTCCTTTTTCAATAAAATTAAACATATCAACATCAGTTAAGATATCCAATTCTATCCATTTGTTTTTAGCAGAGCATCCCATGACAATCCTTGCGCAGAATAATATCAACACGGATCTAATCCATAATTTTCATGACTAACTTAACGAAAACTCTCGAAAATATCTGCTAGTAATAATACATCTGTTTTTAAATATATATCTTGATAATCACCAAGAGTCTTGCAACCAAATTTATTCCAAATTTCCTGTGCATATTTGTACTCGTCATCTGTAATATTTTCATTTTTTAGCTGCGAGTAAAATTTATCTTTGTTAGGAAGAGAATTTTCATCAAATCTGCTCCAGTCATCGAGATACTCATAAGGAAAGACACCTTTTTTTTGTCAGAGAGACGTAGTCTCCACCAAAGCAACTTTTTAAATTATTGAAGCTGTTACAATCTTTTACAAGCTCATCTAATGGTGCTGCCATAAATTGCAGACTGTCACTGAAACGTAATTTGCCAAGCATAACTGACGTATACTTTTCAAAATTGTTTGGAATATATTTTATTATATTATTTAATTTTAGTTTAGATTTAATTTCCTCATCGCCAAATGGTTCGACAATGATTTGACTATCATAACCACGAAAATTATGTAAAACGACAGGAATAAAATCTGGCGCATGAAATTTCAAATAACAATTATTATGTGCTGCTCCGCAATATTGGCCGGTTAGATGACTGTGATCGCGCACTTTATCGTTACCTAGAGGTTTCTCGCAGATATGACAATTAACTGCCTCATCAAAATCAAGTTGTTGTTTGGATGTTATTTTTATTGGAGCTGTTTTTGATAATCTGTTAAAAATTTTAGTAACATCGTCTATTAAATTTTTTAGTAACCACACGGCAGGACTTTTACCTCTGTACAATTTTATTGGACTTGAAAAATTATCGTTAGCGCAACAAACTACTTTATAAGCTGCTCCACAGGGAACATGTTGTATTTTTCTGGTGGTTGATTTATTTGGATCATTTTCTGCGCCTGCCACAGGAACAAGTAGACATTCGAAATCAGCATAAATAACAAACGGAATATTTAATCTATGATTATAATTTTTAAATTTTAATACTTTTCTTTTTCTCCTGTCATTGTTATTCTTTCAACATTAACACAGTATTTAAGATGCTCTTGCGGTTTTTCATCTTTAGAAAAACCTTGTAAACAACGGTAGCAAAAATATTTCTTATTTTTGTTTTTATTATATTATCTGCCATCAATGCCGTTAAAGTTTTTATCCAAACGTGATGATTCTTATAAAACAGTAAGTTTATTGTCGATTGCGAAGCCTTTTCTGAAATATACCTTGGATAAACATTTTCATACTCGTCAAGACCAAATATATTAGCGGAAATATTATTTTGTTTTTCAAACTTTGGTATTTGATCTTCTGCAACTGGAAAGTCAATACTATTAAAATTTAATTTTGATACGTGACTAAAATACTTGTCAACGCGATCAGCATTTTTTTCTGCTAAAACATCACAGAAAGAATAGCCCACTGAAAACATCTGTTATCAAAATTCTTTACGTTTATACAGCATTTTTTATTTTTAAGTTTTCGAGGGAGATCAACGTAAGAACTACCGCGAAGTACGTTATATCTCACAGTATGAAATAAAACTTATTTTATCATTTCAAATTTCCCACCTGATCCTGATACAGTAAATTCCTCCAATTTTTTATTTATTTCCTGATGTATTTCATCGGCGACTGATGAAATATTTGTTCCAGCTAAATTTTTCGTGATTTAACTGTTAAATATGGTTCAGCAATCTCGTTGATGAAATCTACATTTTCAAAGATTATATCAAGTATATCTTTTTGAAGTGCATGTAACTTTGATACAATAACATGGTACTGCACTATTAGGTTGATACTTCTATGCATGGCAAGTTCTCGCGTTACAACTGGATGCAAAAGATGAAACAAATTTGTACAGTTGAAATTTGCTAAAACATTTTGATTATCAAATTTATAACTGTTATCAAATCCTGCAAAAGCGGTGGCTATTTTTGTAGGTTCTCCTATAAGGCTCTTCTTGGCAATATCTCGCAATTTCAGCATTATATTTATATAACATTTTATATATTTAATTGATTGTTTGATTGATATCTCACCGCACAATGCGCATGCGCTAGTTGAACAACCAATTAGAGATATGAAAATGCTTATAGTATAATGAAACAAAATCTGACAAGCGCATGCAAGCAAGAATACTATTATGTTCATCCCAAGTATAACTTATACGCGGGAAATATGTTAGGGTCGGTGATTCACGTCGAATACGGACAACCGTTTGGTAAAGCAACACCGGTTGGTTATAAGATTAGCGTTAAAGGTGATAATTAGGAAAAAATGTATTTACACATTATTTTGTGATGCAATTCCAGAAGGACAACGAGTATACCATGTCAACGGCGCAGTTACTGATAACATTGAAAGCTTGTCCTTACAAAGTGAATTTCAACCTCATCCCGTATTTGATTTTTACGAGACGAATGATAAAGGAATTATTTGAAATATCCAAACGAAAAAAGTATTAGGAAAAATAAATAACAGTGGTTTTCTTAAAATAAGTGTCAGAGGAACACAAACAGATAAAGTTAATTATTACAGCCATCGTTTTATTTACGAAACGTTTTTCAGATGATTTAGTGATAGACCACGCCAACGGTGTTAAAACAGATAATCGTCTAGAAAACCTTGAACTTGTCACTCAACAAGAAAATAGCAGACGAGGACAAGGCGGTGGTATTAATTTCAGATGTCCTGCTAAACCTATAATATCATATAACATTAGTACATATGAGGAACTAAGATTTCCTTCGAAAACAGCTGCTGCAAGACACTACAAGATAAATCCGGCAACAGTTAAATTTGCCGCAGATGGAATAACAAAATCAGCTACATCACAATCAACATTTGACAGAATCGTCTTCAAATATGACGATTAATTATATTTTCCAGCTCAGTTTTGGTAAGGTAATTATGAGCAAACATTAAAACATCATCTTTGTTAAATTTTAGCGTAATAAATGTTTTGTCATTAAGTTTATTTTTTCTGCCGCTGTGAGCAGAATCTTATTAGAATCACCTTGCATAATAATAACGTCAACAGAATAATAACTATACCCCGACAAACATTTTTGCACGGCTTCGGCTAATTCTCCATAATTTAATATACTAACTTTCTGATGATATTTTATCTCGTTAGTCATCTTATTATTATAAATTAGATAAAAATATAATATAACATGGACTATTATAATATGGACTTGATCAAACGACTTGCTGATATAATAGCGGACGATAATTTTAAAGCAGGAGATGCTATAGTCGCAGATAAATACGACTCGGTTGATTACACAGAGGATGATATTAACAACGATGATAAAAAAACGTGATTGTAGGTGTACTTGATAAAACAAATTACAGCAGACCGACAACTGGTCGATATAATGTAAAATATCATATCACAAAGAAAATTTTGAAATTTAATTTTTCATTAGATGAAAATCAGTCGTTTTGGCGGCTGATAAAACCGTTTTAAAACATTAGAATTTCAGACCGACACAAAAATATAAAATTCGATTTTATATTTGTAAAATATTTAACCTAATGACGATTTCTGACGATTGCAGACGATATTTGATATCGTTATGTAAACCAATAAAATGTAAATCTGTCAAACGTAAGTACGAGGAGATCTACAAAAACATTATTTCATAATTTGCTATAACCGGGCTACTTGACAAAGCTTTTATTACCTTTTTTCCTGATAACTTTTTCAATAACAAATATATCTTGCTCATATTTTTGTAGTTCCTGCTCGTAAAATCTACCAATCACGGGCTCACCTAATAAATCTTTTAACGCATAGGTAACCGGTATTGTCAATAAAACTTTATCAACAATAAATACTTCTTCGCTCCAGTTTAGGGTAAATCCTTTCTCAAATACTCTTTTTGTCAGAGAAATTCTAACGTCATCAGCAACTTTAAATTTATGTCTGCAGTACATGTTTTCATTTGCTAATATTGGATTTTAAATTGCATCATTTTGGTGACATTTTTATTGATCTATGCTTTGTGTTATTATATTTATCAACAGTCTGCTGTAGATTGTCAATATATTTATTTGTATTTTTAGCTGTCAAATGTTTATGTATCAGCTCGTTTAGTGTACGATTAAATTGCTCGACGATAACGCTCTTACCTTCATTTCCCGTAACATATTTTTTTTACGTTATTTTGTTCCAAAAATTGCTCAAATTTTTTTATTAAAAAACTCCGCTCCGTGATCAGTCCAAATTTTATTTCGTTTTCTTTCCGTACTTGTTATTATCTGTTTTAACACATCAGTCATCGATGTTCCTGTTTTGTCCGAAACTGGTACACTAAACGAGTATTTACTAACAACGTCAATAACGTTAAACAAGTATTTCTGTTATCATTAAACTTAGCAAGATTTGAGATATCTACTAAATCTATTGCCCAGATATCATGAACGGCATTTGCGACAACCTTGCGCATAGGAAACTTTTTTTTTAGGTTTATATAATTCAGCTGCCAGATCATCGTACAATTCTTTTCCAAGACCTAACTTATATTTTCTTCCGATTAATCCCTGCTCTAACTTTCTATCAAATCGTTATCTCATATTTAAAGGTTTCATATCATGTAGTTTATCTAACATTACCTTATCACAACCAGGCTTATCTTGCTCATTATCACGATAACAGATATCATGACGCATTGCTATTGCATCAACTTGATTATAAGGCTCTTGTCCTGGTAATGCATTATAATTTTCGTCCAACTGTTTGTCTAGTGGATTGTACGGCCCGGTGTATTAATGGCCAGGCAATGTCCATCCTCCTTTTGGCTTTGGTAATTTTCCAATAAATTTGTGGATGTCAATGCCGCTGCCAATTACCTCAAGGCGAATGCATGATTGACAGTACGTAACAATTTTATCTTGTTCGATACAAAGGATCTTTGTCACAATCACAATTACATTTCATTTTATTTTATTTTTTAATCGTCGACAAAAATATTTGTCAGTAAAAAAAAATATTGTTATAAATCAGAAAATAATTTATAAATTTTGACAAAATTGTTGGTTTTTTTAAAACTAATTTTTGGTTAAAAAGCCTGTTTTTTTAAAGGGAAAAATGTTTGAAAAATCAAAGAAAATCAGTCCGATTTCTTATTTTTTGAGGGTCAAACCTTGAGGGATTTTATACTTGAATTTTTTCAATTTTTTTATAAAAACGATAAACGTTAGTCCAAATTTCTTATTTTTGGCTGATTTTTTGTCTGTTTTTGTCGATTTTTGATGATTTTTTTTTAAGTAAGAGATTATAAAATTTATCAAAAAATCCTAACAATCAAGTATAAAATCCCTCGAGGTTTGGCCCTCAAAAAATAAGAAATCGGACCAAAAAATATTTACCTTCGTCAATTAATCATCACTAAAATAACTCCAGCTCCAGTTGTCGATTTCAGAAACATACTTTTTTTTTCTACCACAAACAGCACAAATACTTTTTAGCATTATTCTATTATTTCTTGTTTTTTTAGGTTGTCTCGTCCTTATTCTCTGTTTTAGTTTTACATTTGAGACAATATGTTGGCATATTCCTTAGTTTAGATAAAATTAACTGCAATCTCATCATCTGCCTGAGAAGGTTGCTTGTCAAATTGCAAAATAAACTTTAAAAAATCAGAATATCCGGAGTTTTCACTTCGGGACATCTGTCGGATAAACATAATGCAATAATAACCACAAGCGGATGTTCCAACCGGTTGTAGTTGATTAGATGAGTAATTTATATTTTTAAAATTTTTTATAAGATCACTCGGAGGAAGTCCGAACGAATCAAAATAATTATTATCGTAGACAGCAACCCAGTGACTGCCAGATCCATCGTTAAAGTTTTGTATATTTCCAAAAAATCCACCTACAATTTTTCTTCTATAAACTTTTTTTTGTCTCATCTTTGTTATTAAATTAGATTTACAAAATTTACGCTTACAATCACGAAGTGATCGCTCGTAGGTGTAAGTAATACGTGACAATTTCATTGTTAAGATCTATTTGTCATCCTGATTGATTTGTTAGTTGCATTGTTATGTAGGTTATTTGATTTTCCGGAGTAATCGGATAGTATATTATTTGTCGAGGAGTAATTTGCATTAGTGACCCAGGCGGGACATCTGGTGAAAAACTATAGATTGTTTGACCTTGACTTCCTAAAGTTGAATAAGATCCTGATGCGATAGAGCAATTGATTAATATTGTGTTTACTTGTGTTATGTTAGCTGGCAGATCATATGATACATTTTGTTCTGTGACACTGCCGTATTGTTGGTTTTAAAAATCTAATAATGATGCGATACTAGCCGCTGGTGAAAAATCGATTATCAAATTATTTTTTAATGTAATTCTGGCTCTTAGCGTATTATAGTTTGGAGTTAATTCAAAATTGTCTGCGGCAGTGTATTTTGTTATTATGCTCTTGTCGTTTTGTTGATATCGGTTACATTAAACGCCCCCTGTGGTATTTTATATGATACCCAAGCACCATAATTAAATGTAAAGCCGTCGTTGACGTTTAATTTTACATTTGTCATAGAATACCATACTGTAGCAGAAATCAATCCGATTTCATATTGTTTACCAGGATCTAGTATTATTGGCGGATTATAGTAAACAGAAAAGTTTGCGCTGTCACTAGTTGTTTGTGACGAGTCGAGTAATAATGTTGTTGACATTTATATTAAATTTCGTACTCGTCTTATGTTAGTAATCCGCTTAATCGAAGATTATCTAATATATCTATAATTTCGTTGTCGATTTCAGTGCTTTCATTTCCAGCATTTTTTGATGATATTAATGACATTAGTCTGTCAGCTAGTTCGGCCTTTGATGTAAACATTTTAACATCTGTTCCAGTTCTTTCTTTGAATAATTTTTTAATTCGTTCTCTCTCATACTTATCGAACAGTCTTTAGAAATTCCATCCTTTGGTATATTCTTCTTTTCTAGTTCTGTGCTGATTTGCTGTTGCCAACATTTCTCCCTCTGCGCTAGGTTCTTTAAGAACTTCTCCAGCTGTTGAAAAAAATCATTAATTTTATCGTTTAAAATTCTTTGTAGTTTATTGTAACCATCATCACTCCATTTTCGAATGTTATTAAGACCGTCAAGTTTGTCTTTCATCAAATATATTTGAATAAACTCGAAAACTTCAGAATCATTTATTTTTGACAGAGCTTGGTTTTTGTAAAATATTATCTCTTTTTCAATAGGCATTTCTTCTATAATAATTTCACGTATCATTTTTTGTTGCTCGGATAATTATTGAGTTTGTCTTGACAAATTTTCTATTAACCTTCTTAACTCGACAGGATTAATTGTTGATGTTGCTATTGCTCGTTGAAGCTCAAGGGGGTTATTTATTAACCTCTCAAATTCGGTTTGTCGTGCATCAGAATCAGCAATATTTTTTCACAAGTCCTTCTACAGGTTTTTTAGTTTCCTCCTTTGATCCTTCTCCGAGTAAACCTAACAGACCTTTTTCTTTTTATTTTATTAGTTCTTCTGGAGATAACGCAGATATTTCTGGTTGTTTACCGAGTACTGATTCGGTAACCGGCTTAAAAAGTTTAGCAGTTTCCTCTTCCGCTTGAACTTGTCCTTGACGAGCTTCTTCCACTTTTTTCTTAAAAGCAGCTCGAGTTGCAATAAAGTTATTTAGTAATTCAATTTTTTGTTGATGTTTGTCCACTGTTTATTTTTTTATGCTCTGTAAAATTCGTCTATAGAAATGTGTCGATACAACAACGAAACATTTTATCTGGATCACGCGCTAGTTTATCAAATGAAAAGAAATTGTATTTGTCTTTGGTTGCTTGATGATATAGTTCAATAAATATATCTTTTGTTACATCACCGCATTGCTCGTTTGCAATATTTCTAACATCAACATTATCGAGTACAGGAAATAATATAAAACATCCCTATTTCGCCGAATAAATCTGTCAACGTTATAAAATCCTTGCGCTAGATAAATTGAATTACATTTTTTGTTACGCGATAATGAGAAATACGACTTAATCTTATTCATCTCCTCGTTGTTTAGAGGAATATCGTCAAATACAATTATTTTATGCTCGGACGAATTAAGCTCGTCAACTATAATTAATTCCTCTGGATGTTTGATCGTAAATACCTCTCCGCCAGCGTCAAGCTCGTCACGAAGTTTATCATTGTACTCGCTCAATAATTTGTATTTGTCCTGTTGTGGGTTAATTGTGTAAATATATACCTTATCGTAATTAAAGTTATCGTTGAGTAAGAGATTTAATAATAAATTTGTTTTACCAGAGCCTGTACGACCAACAATATGATAATGACAATCTGGAAGTTCGTTATTATGTTTATGTTTGATAAATCGTTCGGTATAAAAATTTAATATTGTTGCAATTATTATTATATAATTTTATGTTATATAATCTATATAATATGACCTATTACACAAAGTTTGGAATAGCACTTACAGGATCTGTTTCCGCTGACGAACCAATAATAACTGATACATCATTAGTAAAAAAAACGGCGACACAATGACAGATAATTTATTAATGTCAAATCAGCGAGTACTTGGTTTAGAAGTAGATTATCCGCCACCAAATGTCGATCCTACTCAAGCGGTAATTACTCACAGCTAAAAACGATCGATAATAACAAACTATCACTGACAGGAGGAACTTTAAGCGGTAACTTGATATGTCGGGGAAAAAATAATAAATTTGGAAACCGCATATCCGCCAGCAAACTTAACTCAAATCCAAGCGGTAAGTTATTTACAGTTGAAGCATGTGGATAATAACAAGTTTGATAAAACCTGAGGAACGGTTACAGGCAATATTAATATGTCGAGTAAAAAAATTATTGGGTTGGAAACCGTATATCCACCAGCAAATGTTGATAGTACACAAACAGTGAGCTATGCGCAACTAAAATCTGTTGACGATAACAAGCTTAATAAAGCTGGCGACACAATGACAGGTAACCTGATAATGAGCAATAACTTAAAAATAACTGGATTACCAACAACCTCACCACTAGCTAATGAGACTGATGCTATTAGTTACACTCAGTTAAAAGAAGAACTCACCCCGTATTTAAAACGATCCGGTGGACCAATGTAAGGTATGAGAAATAACACAAAAACATCGACATATGTTCCAGTTAACCCTGATGATCTGACAAATAAAGTGTATGTTGATAGTCTGTCTGGTGGTATAAAACGAACTAAAAACAATCTTGGGTATATTCCAATACTTTTTAAGGCAGCTGACAACCGAGTTGGGTTTGAGGTAAGCGCATCGACACATTATCCTGAAAATTATCCTTATTACGCTTTCTCTGATAGACAGGAATGGACTGCTAACGGAGAAAACAAAGACTTTTGGATCAAAATCAAATATCCCGTTGCAGTCGCTATTTGGCAATTTCATTTGCGCGGTCGATTAAACTCTAGTGTTGGGCGAATTTATGATTGACAGTTGGAAGGATCAAACTATGATATTAACTGGACAATATAGTATAGTACAATAGACACGTATATCTCAACAACACAATATTTTACGATTCCGATAAAAAATACCGTTAACAAGTACTTTCATTTTTGAATTTACGTTGTCTCTGCTGATAATCCGTTTCCGGTATTGACAGCATTTCAAATATACACACTCGATGATCAAATTTAATTTAGTGCTATAAAATAATGTCAGAACCACCAAGGATAACCGTTGCGAGAGAATTTTATAATAATATTTTTAACCCCAACAAAGGTTTCAGTCCGAAAGCAAAACCTGTGGACGAATCAGAAGCATAACTTATAATCTTGGATATGAGACAAATTCATTTTAATTCAATAAACGATCCAAAAGTGGTAGAAAATTTTTAATATTTTGCTCGCGTTAGGTATATGCGAGGACTACAATTAATAGAAGCAATAAGAAACTTTGATATTATAAATAAATACTGTCATCCTGATGAATGTCTAGAAGAACAAAAACAAGTTGAAATCCTGCTAAAAAAATACTGCTCGAGCTCAGCAAGAAAAATATTGATAGAATAATTCAATCAAATATGTTAAAAGCACGAGCTTATGGTACAAGAACACTGGAAGAAAGACGAATAAACGAGAATCATAGTCGTCTTGACAAACTAGCGGAAACTAAAATAATAAAAATGAAAAGAAAGAAGGAGTTATACGATAGTTTTTCAAAACGAGAAAATTTTAAGCATCTCGGTATGTACTACCACGACAAAGAAACCCTAGTTAAAATCGTTAGTATGACAGCGGATGCGGAGTTAATTATTAAATTGCATTCGAATGCAATTTTACCAATGATACGTAAAAAAAAAACAGAATTCGATCCGATTATTGTTAATAAATCTCTAGAGATAACCAAAGATTTTAACAAGGAAATTGATAATTTCAGTGATGATGAGAGAGAAAAGCTTTTTGAAGAAGTAACACAAAGTTGGAAGAAAAGATTGATTCTTATTACGACATAAGTGAAAACGATGATATTCCACTTCCAACACTCCAACGCTCTAGACAATTGTCATTACGAAATTATTATAATGAAATTGAGAAAATACTCACGAAACCATATGAAAAATTGATGTTAAAAGTAGCTTATGTTACTGGTCTTCTCACAATTGAACGAGACAGACTCCGAAAATTAATGCTAATAAATTTTGTAGTCGCATACGCAATTATCAGACAATATCTCGTCCTCAAAAATTTTACTTTAGATCAAATAAGTTTGGTACTCGGATTTATTGATGAAACAGAAAGAGAATGCGGTAATTTGGTGAATGAAACAGATTTGTAAGAACGTGAAGTAGAAAACACGTTTGATTCCTATAGTTGGTTAACGAAAAACGAGGTACTAACAGATGAACGATATAAGGTTACTTCGTCAGATGTTTGTAACAAGTACAGAGATTTTATAGCTGATCCTAACAGTAATAAATTCCGTGAGTTTCTTGATTCAATTGTTAGTACTAAAACTTTTGTGATTGTATAAAATTGTAAACAAATATTGTATAATTAAAAAAAACAGATAATCAATTTCAATCATATTTCAGAGGAAAATCCAAAACAAGATGTTGACGCACTAATGCAATATTACAGATTTTATCATAAAAACCTCTGGTGTGTAAAACAATGTTATAAGTATTACAGCAGAATACTTCGAGTAATATCATATTTACCACTGCTCATGACAAGCTCTGGTATAATCTCAAGTGAAGCATCATTAAACCCGTTTTTATTAATAATATCTGGTGTTGGTGTTTCTTTTTCAACAGCGTGTAAGAAAATTGAGCCTCGACTTCGGACCCAAAAACAAAATGCTTGTAAAACAGCAAGTATCACTTATAAAAAACTATTTGATAGATACGATCTTATTTGCGAGGCGTAAAATATGATATGGACGATTTTTCGTATTATTGACAGTATGTTAACAGATATTCTGCCAATGAAGGCAGCAGGTATGAAAAAGTTTATCATAAAATATGGTTATGTTAGTAGTAATAGTAAATGAGCTGTTTCTATCTCAGAGACCCCCTTACCTCAACAAAACATATTTTGTCAGACGATATGAAAGTCATTATTTTGAGCTGATAAAATGTCAACATAGAAGCGTTTTGGAGGGGGAAAGGGTCTCTGAGATAGAAACCTCATTTACCATTACTACTAATGCACATAATAACGTACAAATCTTACGACACCTTGTTAGGATAGTGAGACAGATTCGGGCGAAGATATTTTACCTCAGAAGCCTTTGTTCCAATCTCATCCGAAGTTCCTAAAACTCCCTTTCCCACCCTTTTAACGATCGCGCAACTTCGGCACTCGCAGCGCAGTCTAGTGTCTCCAGCTTCCCTGCGTCTGCTCTCGCCAATGTCCAGACAATGCACTGATTCGTTCACAATGGATTTAACAGAATAATGTCTGGCTGCGTGAGAAACCCGCCCAAAATTTGATTATCTTAGTTCTGATTGGATACCGGTGGTCTCTTTGAAAACGGTCTGGGGTGGTATCACTGAGGTGTTACAAATGTCGGGTTTCTGGCCTCCAAGCCTAAGCCGACCGGTGACATCACTGCTAATTGCAAACAAACAGAGTTTCTCGCCCCGCGGCAAGGTTCTTCAAAGGAAATAATAGCGAATTTTAGCGTAACGCAATGGCTAATTCACGGACAGGCATTTTGTTTTGTTTCAGAATCGGTCTAAAGTCGTAATATTATATAACACTTATTGACATTACCCAAAGTAATTTGAATTACGAATTCTATCAGATGATATTTATAAACTTGAGCAGGAATTGTTAAAAAAAAATTCTCACGCAACGTGACGCTGTTATGTTCAGATATAATTTGAGAGGAATCATTTATTTAAAATTATTTGTTGGAACTACAAAGTGCGCATTGACATATTGGACTAAACCGCTATTTGGGGATTATTGAAAATTCATTCAAAGACATTCTGAATTATATCATTGTGATACATCAAGAGTGTTGGCACATCAACTCATTCAAGGCACTTTGTCCATCAGCATATTCAAATTGGAATTGAATCCGAACACTATATACGTTGGATCTGAGACAAAAATTTTAGAAATTATTGGGATTTGTTTCACAATATTGTAGTTCCTCTTAAAGTTTTGCTTTGTAACTTTGAGAAAGTATTTGTTGAATTTAACTGAACTTGTTCGTTTTGCTTTTCTATTACTTAGTTTAAGACCATAGAATCATAACATAGTTGTAGTTCAAATAAATGAGTTACACACTAACCATGCTTCTTCTCATAGTTTCATTTTTATTTATGTCTGCCTTAATTATATTCGGGATCATGAAGTTTTCTTTTTAAACGATTAACAATGGATTTGTACTTCGACCTATGTTAGATGACAGAATGTGCATACAACCATTATAGACCAGAGGGTGTTTGCGGTCAATATATATATATATATAATTTCCCCCTCCTCTCCAACATATAATTCATTTCACTGTCAATTTAGGTAAACAAAACATATTTAACAGTCAACTAAATTACGATAATAGTTAATTTTATTTTGATATCTCATAAAACAGGGTTCTAGCATGCATAAAAAGTAAAACAAGTTTACGCTGAATTTCTTATTTTTTCGCAAATATAATAATTCTTTTATTTACCTTTTAGTTTGTGTTCGGTTCCTTTAAGATAATTTTTGGCAGCAATTAGCAAATTTAAAATTCATTTCCTATTTATTAAATTCAGTTTTACTCAATTTCTTTCATGTTCGGTGATTAGGCGTGTCAAATACTTCAGTTATACACTCGAAGATTCACCGCTATTGTGTAATTAATCTTTGTAACCAGGAAATCTAGAGAACGTAGAAAGGTCTTGAACTGCCCATCATTAATGTAGCCCCCTGAACTGACATCAATCAACTTCCACGTAAAATATATACGCCCAACATAATTACACCACCCCAACACCCGCAATAACAGGCTCGTGAACAACCTAACCACTATTATGTTAAACTTTATTACTTACGTTCACTGTACAGATACCCACTTCGTGTTATTTGTTGTGTCAACTTGTTTTTAAGGTCAATATAAAAGACTGGTTGGGCAACAAGCTGTTCAACATTTTAACAAGCCCTTCTTCTATAAATTTTTATATTTTTTATTTTTTTGTTTTTTATGATAGATTTTATTTGTTTATTTATTTTGAGAGAGAGAGAGAGAGAGAGAGAGAGAGAGAGAGAGAGAGAGAGAGAGAGAGAGAGAGAGAGCTGCACTAGTGAAACCAAAGAAGTTTTATACGTAACATTCTATTACTAGATCGAGGAAATTGACCTGTACATTCTGGAACAGCGCCACTCAGATAATATGGAAGATAATGTAACAATTCAGTAGCTATACAGGTGAAAGAAACTGACTGAAATTAAACTATAAAATAAATTGCCCTCGTTGAGCCACATATGAATTACAGTGTAGGAAGTAATGCACTTCAATTGCTTATGCCTCTCCACAGTTATCTTAATAGTGATCGAATGTAACCTGCAAAATTGAATGGGGGGGGGGTATACTAATGATACAGAAACATGAATATTACTTCGGTAATTTCCGTAAGTTATGGAAGTTCAGTGTGTGTACAGTGTGTGGAATATAATTATATTTCGTAATGACAACCATTTGTTAATTTTTTATTTGTCAGCTCATTTTTTCTTTATTTCTAGGCCTTATTGGAGGTGTGATCGGTACCTTTGTCGTAACACTCGTAGTGGGTTTGCTAGTTTTTATTAGGATTTGCATGAAAAGAAGGTAAGACAAGTCATTATTTACTGATAGATCTGATTAGTTTGATAAATCAGCCTCCCCCTCAGGCTAATGTTGGTATGTTACAAGCTTGTGATATGATCTCACCTATTCATTAATTATTGCAATTATTGCAGACATATTTGTCCGCAACATATAAATATCAACCGTGTTTAGGCGCTTACTGGTATTTCTCACCTATCTTGGGTGACATTCGGATGATGGGGACTTTCCGTGATCCGCACAGTACATTTCCGTATCAAATCAGATGTCTGACAACTTGTAAATCCAAGTGGAATCACGTAACTCTTCCACTTATCGCCAGTTTGAATTACCCTCTAATATGGACGGATAATTTGCTGTTCCATCTATATTAAGGAACCAATCAGACACGACTTAGAGCATTCAAAAGGTATTTAAGTCTGTAATTTATTATGTGACTATCACATGATGAATATCTCATGTAACTCTTATCACGGTTCAACTGCGCGTCAAATCACAAATTAATATATTAACTTTACATTGTAATCCAGATTGCTCAGTTAATCCACACATTTATTATCTGTCGTGTTGTTAATCCGTCGTATGATGAAATATTCATCACATGACAGTCACAGATATATCAATAAAAAAAAGAAAAACAAACAACAACAACAGCAACAACAAAACATTTCGAACGAGATGAGTAGCATCTGATTTGTTTCTCGCTATCGATGGAACAGGCTGGTATGGCCTCGTAATTGAAAATGGCGACAGGAGGCAGAGTAGCGTGAATCCATTGAATTTACAAGTTTTCTATCATCGCGTTTGAAATGGAAATATGCTGTACATATCACCTTAAGGCATCTTAAACCGATCGCAACGCATGAACCGTGAGAAATACCGGAAATGAGTTTCTATTTGTGTTTTCATTTTGTTGGTTTTAAACGCCCTTTTAAAACATTATTAGCTATATCATGCAGAGGATAAAAGGAGCAAAGTCCCTTTCGCAGTGACACAATGAGGCTGCCGCCCCAGGTTGGACTAGGCCGGTTTTGAACGCGCGAACATTTGATTACGAGTCCGACGCTCTATCAACTGAGCCACCGCGGTTCACGGCAAATATCTAAAATGCACGTAAGTGTAGCTCACTAATCTTTCCGCAATAATGTCAATGTTTTATGAAGGGTTAAGATCAGACCACAAACCACTAACATTCTAAAACATTTTTTGGGGTTGATTTATCGGACTAAGATTGTATCAAATGGTATAATTATTTATCTATATCCTAAGTTTATGTACCATTGAGACTTTAACACCATATGATTTAGATATACCAGCAAGAGTATTATGCTTGCAAATCAATTTGCTTTTGGTTTTGAGAATTCCATTTGATATCAAAAACTTTCTTCATTTTCAGGATTGGAGAGGGTAGTTATGAGGTGCGTGGAAGACGACAGGAAGAGCTCCACTGTGAGTCTATTAGACAGGGTAGTCATGCTGTGCATGGAACGCCACAGGAAGATCGCTACTCTGAGTATATCAGACAGGGTATTTTTGAGGTGAGTAGAATACCACTGGAAGAGCTCCACTATGAGCCTATGGGACAATGTAGTCACGATGTGCATGGTATGCAACAGGAAGCGCGCCATTATGAGTCTATTAGACACCCTAGTTATGAGGTGGGTGGAATACCACAAGAGCGCCAGTGCGGATCTATTCAGCAGGGTAGTTATGAAGTGCATGGAACATCACAAGAAGAGTGCTACTACCAGTCTATTGGACAGAGTAGTTACGATGTGCATGGAATAGCGGAAGAGTTATATTATGAATCTATTGGACACGGTGGTTTTGAGGTGCTTGGAATACCACAGGAAGAATGCTACTACGAGTCTATTACGGTCAATAACCTTGAACATCCGTATGACATCATCGAGTCGGCGAATGGCAACGAAGAACCGAGTAGGGATAACTAATAAAGTAGAAGAGCCCACTTATGAATGATGCCACATAGTTGACCAATGAAGGCCCGGCCTATAATGCATATGTAGCCTGAAGAACAATTTGATGTCCATACAGTGCACACGTGGTCATGTCGATACACGCGAAGGCGGCCACAGCAGTAGCTACAGAGGCTGAAGTGTTGAAGAAACATATAACTTTTGGTGAGCCTTCATATTGAAGGTATTCAAATGGTACATTCAGCCAGACTGGCCGCTAAGGTGCTAGCGTTTAACATAGGCAAAGAATTGTTTAAAATATATTACATCTTTCTAAATACATCTATAATGTAAAACGTGTTGTTCTTTATTGATATTAGGTGCTATAGACGACAAAACACAACGACGAAAACGATTGCTTAAAACCCAACGATTATTTCAGTTGATAAACAGGTATCTCGAGATCTTGATTCTCTCCTGAAAGTCGAAGGCATCGGGCTCCTTCTCGGCATTATGTTCAAAGAAATAAGAAACAAAATGTATTATGACTTTTAAGTATTGGCGACGAATTTTTTAATTTAGACAATAGGAGTTTTCTGCACATGTAAGGTTTCCGTCACCAATATTGGTACAAAAAGCACACCGAATTCCTCCTATTGACGAAAATATAATACTACTATGCTTGCGGTTTGAAAAGCGGCTATTGTCACCAGAATATTTTGTTAAAAATAATGCCAGTTGGGGACACACGGAATACTACCCCTGTGTTTTCATGACTCGCAATATGTTGGCCTATTCTTGCTCAATTACACAGAAAGAGGCAAAATAGATCATATTATTCTATTTTAAAATAAAATAAACCGAGAGTTAGACTAAACGACTAACATAATTGTACTTACAAAACTTTGGATTTTCTTATCGAAACATAGGAAGATAGTTTGGTTTGTCTTCCTCTTCCAAAAATTAACAGGCCTGAGCAATCGATTGCTCGTGTGCCGCTTCGTGTGGTCACGTGATCAGCCATTCTAACGTAAAAGTGGGATGCAGAAAATCTTTAAACAGTGTTGAATACAGAGGAAAATAAGTTTAATTTGTCAGTGAGTGATTGTGGTACCAATTTAGCTAAGGCAGTTGCTAATTAGGCTTCCTTTTGGAAAATACAGTGAACTAGGTCCAACATTTTCATAAAATGAACATTTTCTGAGTATTAATTGTCACTGTTGTGGCACTGTGATGGCATATTATGTACGAATATTTCCATTAGTCCCTGGCGACCATATAATATTAGGGATTAATGTTCTTTAAATTGGCATTTTATAGCTGAGATTGTGCTGACGTGCTATTAAACCACACAACAACACGCACGCACGCACGCACACACACACACACACACACACACACACACACACACACACACACACACACACACACACACACACACACACAAGGCAAAATGTATGAATGTGGGTTCCGTACAGCAGGGAAGACAGTATTAACAGTCTCAGTATCTAATGCAGTGATTCTTAACTCATGAATCATAACCCAAAGCTGGGTCGCCATGCTGTTCAGAGTGGGTCTCTGAGATCAACCTTACTTATCTGAAATTTCCTACCAAGTACATTTTTTAAGCATTTGATGGGTGGCGAGACTAACACCACAAACCTAATCTGGGTCACCGCCCAAAAACGTTAAGAACCGCTGCTGTAATGAAAACACGGATTTATGCAACGCGTGACATGCTAAGAGCATTTCGTCAATTCTGGATGATATGGATGACGTCAGATGCATTCGGGTGGACTCAGATCACAATTATTTTTTTCTTATATGGTCTCTGCATTTGTTTCTTAGTAATGAACTTTTCACTGTGTCCAGATTCTAATAAATCAGATGTTACTCTAAAATACCTTCAAAGATGAACTCACGGTGAAGCTCTTGTCATAAGTGATCAGACATTTTTCAGAGGATGGACTGTAAACAAAGCATCGTGCAATGGGTCACAGATTTCACTTCTGGATCAGCATCAATGCCTCTGTACTGACTGTTCACTGTCGCCGAGATACACACAAACAACTACACCATAATGTTCGTATTCTAAAGAATAAACAATTAATTTTAAATCAATACCAAGAATGCCTAAATCTAACTCTTGTATCGCCACCAAAATGAGAAACGAAAATGCTCTAAAAATAGACTGAGACTACAATCGTGGGTACTAAACTGTAAGTTTTAATTGTGACCTGAGTTCGGAAGGCTGCTTTCCGGCCTAACCTAATATAGAACACACCAATGTCTTTAGACAGACGAGTGCAGATGTCGGCGAGACCGTTACGGTTAAAGACTCATCTCAATATATCTTGGATATAAAGTAGTTTATCTAATGCTTGTATCTGGCATGATCGAACTAGATGAGTTATTGGTTGTTTAAGAAAAGGTATGCTGGTCCAATGCTTAGACCAAGTTAAAAAAGCTGTCTTCTTTGTCATATTCATTGTGCAGATTATGGAACTTGTGATGGAGGAAAGATAGTGACAAGGACTCAGACTCGTTAGAAAGAAAAGGTTAGCAGTAAGGGTGCGTAGAGAGAGAGAGAGAGAGAGAGAGAGAGAGAGAGAGAGAGAGAGAGAGAGAGAGAGAAGACACGGGAAAAACAGTTCAAAACGTAATTAATGAATATATACATGTTTGGGGGTCCCGTGTGGCCGAATGACCTAAAGCGCTGGCTTTTACCGATCACTTCCATCTCACCTCTGCCAATAGCTTTTTGTGTGTCGGTGGTTCTTACTGGGGTTGTCCCGGATTACTTCTCCACCAGTTATACTGGCCTCCATGTACAGCCTATCATGCGCTGAGAAATGGCGTTAAACCAAACACTAACAAAAACAACATAATACACATGCTCGTGTGTGCGTGCGTCTGTATGGTTTTATTTGGGTCTGGAAAACTAATTGTCATGTATATCTATATCAAGTGTATTGTTTTCATAATAATAGTTTTTTAAGAGTCATTTAGTTAATGACATTTTGCATTCATGGGTTTCAAGGTTGAGTAGGACTAGTAAATCCAAGTAAATATCACGTGATGTGAATGGATGTCGTGGGTTGTCTAAAAAGGCTACTGACCTAATTCTTAATTAGCTAGAGTAATCCACGTGACCCGTGTTTACCGGTTCGATGTGCAATGTAAATGAGTCATTGAGCCGTCTTAATGTTTTGATAATTGCGTATTCACTTTGTATATAAGAGAGTTATCTCGTGGAATTAGGCATTCATAGTAGTACTATCACTATTGGAAGAGTTATTCACTGAAATTAATTTATTTATTTTATTTAATCATTCGTTGGAATTATAGTGCTCTAACGTTCGTTTAAGACTGATTTCATTTCAAGACACTTAGATTTATTGCTGTATTGGAATTACCGTGAATTCATTTAAAGACATTTTGGGATTATATCATAGTGATTTCTTCTGTGCTGTTGACACATCAGTACATTACTGACTATCATTCAGAGTACCTTCGGAACTCTTTCGGATTACTCGAAACATTGGAATTAATAGAACATAAAAGATTTTAGGATCTCATTCACCATACTGTAAGTTATTTTTAATTCTTTCACTTTATTTTTCAGGGAAATAAATTAATATTTTCAATTATACAAAACTTTGTTTTGTTCTTTCTTGTTGTGTAGTCTAAGACCATAGAGTCGTTACACAATATATTTCTAAACGTTGATAGTATTAAGAAGAAGTATCTGAGATTTTCATAGCCATGCAAGTGTCAGCTGATTACTTTGTTTTAATTAAAAGCTGATATATAGTACATTTATGAAAAATATTTATCAAATAATACGGGTACTTTACTTTGTGCGTGGTAGAGTTTTATGGTGCTCTATGTCTGTTATGAATAGCTTTCTAGTCCTAATTTAGTAAATACACATTTAATTTCTTTCAAATATATCATTCAAAGCATATTTTGGATCTTGAAAAGGAAGCAGTGTATGGAGTTGTTTGCTTCAATGTTAAATAAATGCATTTCAATGTCAGGACTAATTTGACGTGAAGTGGAGAAACAGAACTTCTCACATATAAAATGCACCTAACGGCGAAAGCACGTGCCGAAATTTGCCATCGCATAATGTGCGGAAAAATCATTGTCTACCTAACGCTATTCATTTCAAATCATAAACGGAAATAATCGCACCTGACATCCCGACACATTATGCAACGGCAGATCTGGACCTACTCTGTCTATGAGTGGATTCTATTCACCGGCATATACGGTATATTGAACTCTTATTTTAGAAATGCTCGACGAATCAAGTGCGCCTCGTATAATGATTAGCAATATATTTTTCAAAATTGCAATAATGTCATTGCTGAAGAGGCACGCACACACATTTGCAAAGAATCGTATTGACTGAGAAATAAACACCGACTAAAGAATACCAAAAAATATTGACTGAAAAATAAACACTAACTAAATTACACCCAAAGTGCCTTTCGTTTCCTTTCACTGCATGTGGGTAGAAAGCTGAAACATGTTGAAACCAAGCAGTAGCATACTAATGGGGAAAAGGGGGGGGGGGCGAACGGGCTGTTTGCCCCCGGCGCCATAGTTCTTGGAGCTTCAAGACTTCTTTGGGCCATAATCGTCGCCCCGGGCGCCATTTACCCTTAGTACGCCACTGAAACCAAGAGCAGATGGTGCATCTGTTGTGGCCCGTGAGCTCACATCATGAAAAAAATATTTTCGCAAGTTGGGAATGTATGTAATCTTATTCTATCATTTTCTCTCTTTATTTAATTACTTTTTAAATAATTTTTTATTATTTTAATGGATTCATCTGTGGAATCCGAAAAGAACAAGTGAACATTAAGTCGATGAGCCTATCAGCTGCATGCCATATACCAGGGGTAGGCAACCTATTTTACATAGCGTGCCACTTTTTTCCCGATTAATTACAAAATGAACGAGTGCGTGCCACCAGTAAGAGATACCACTGTTAAAATCGATAGTTTTGGCTGCCCTTCACGTGCCACACAAAACCTCTTGACCTGCCACGTTGTGGCACGCGTGCCGTAGGTTGCAGACCCCTGCCATATACAATTTTGAAAATAATTTGTCTAGTGATTATGACTAAAGCTAAAATTTCTATAAATATCCACTGTGTAGATGTGTATGTATTTTTAAGTGAGATAATCACGTGAAACAGAGGCTGAGAGAATGCAGGGAAGTATCTGAGAACAAATCGCACACCAAGTTCATCGCGTATTTGAAAAAATCAGTCATAAGAAGCAAATATCAAGTTTCTTGTAACGCGAAACATTTTATGTCGCAAAGTCAGTTGTTGCCATGCCTGTCATCAAAAGTGTGTGTGCGTGTGTTTGTGTGTGTGTGTGTGTGTGTGTGTGTGTGTGTGTGTGTGTTATTTTAATTTAAAACTTAGCTTTAACAATTTTTCATTCGTATCGCTACCATGTCTGCAGTGTGACAGTTTATAGTGATGTCTAGCACTGGGACATCATGCCACAGACATGTAGCATCATGTCCCACCCAGTCATGTTATCCCGACACGAGGTCGACCAGTCCAAACACTAACCTCTTAATGCAGAGCCTTAAGCGAGGCAGCTGCTAATACAATTTTTATAAGTCTTTGGTATGACTCGCCCGGGGTTCGAACCATCAAAAGTAGTGGTGAGCAAAGCTGGAACAAAACAAAACGTATATAATTTGTGTCCGTTTGTATGCTATTTTTATAACCTAAAGAATGATGAATGATCCTTCTTTCATTTCGTTGATTTAAAAGCCCTGATAGATACAAAATATATCACAGTTTATTAATATTTACACATATTGCAAGAATATGATGCAGTAAGAACTTTTAATATTATTTCTATAGAGACCAATGTAAGACAAGCGTAAAAGAAAAACTAATACGGGAAGTGACAACTTTTCTGTGCAATATATTCACAATGTTGGTCTAATTAATAACAATGATAGTGGCGATTACTTGGTGGTGATATAAGTAATGATATCAGAAGTAGTATTATTAATAGCAGCAATAACGGTCTAAGCAAACGCGCGGCACGGTTTGGATCATTTTGGCGGGGCCCGCTGCTCCTAACGCGCGGGGCCCCTTGTGAGCCCGGCATTTGGAAATTAACTTTTAAACAAGTTTTATATGATACTGAGCTTAAAATTTTCTTCCATTGCTTTAAAACTGCTTTCTCTCTATAGATATATTTTAAAAATTACTAACCCTGTGAGCGCGGGGCCCGATTGGGCCAAATCGGTCCAATCGACCTAAGGTTGGCCCTGAATAGCAGTTGTTGTAGTAAGTACGAAAGCAATAAAGCAAGCAATCACTTTATAATTTATTGATATCGGATCTAAAACAAATGCGTCTGCCCCAGTACCACCACCGCTCACGATTGGACTTTAATGTCTACTGTGGTCTGGGTATTCGTAATGCTATAACTCATAAATGCAATAACACAACGATAAACGAACGTAGGCGTATTATAGTTTTCATTTACACAACTCCAATATTCATCACATTTCTGTAATGTTTATGGTCTTTTATTGAGGGAAAAATGCGTTGATAGAGCAGAAACAAGATTTCGCCATTAATTTTCATAGTATCATAACCCTTTGTAAATGGACGTGGAAGTAATGACATACATGCTTTACAATCGCGCCAGCCATCACAGTGGTCGTTGGAAGAGAGAAGAGTTTTACTGACTCTCAAGCAAATGGCCCAAAGGTTAATGGGTCTTTGCATTTAGTTTTCTACTTCCTTATTATATTAAGAAGTGTAGTTGCTACTTTACGGAGTTTATTGTTACTATCTTGATTTTTCCTTCTTTCTTCGAGACTTTATTGCAGGAGATGGTCTTACTCTATGCAACAGAGAGAAGCCACCCAACAAGTTTAGTAAAATCAACCAATACCTTTTTCCCTACATTACAAAGTGAAAATTTAAAATGAAGTTACAATATTGTAAATTATGTCCCAAATAATCATAAATGTTCTCTCAGAAGTTGAAATGTATAGACTAATTCTAATGAATTCCAATAGTCTTGAATATCGTGATGTATCACAATGATCTAATCCAAAATGTCTTTGAATAAATCCTCAGTAATCCTAAAGTAGTGTTTTAGTCCAAACTGTCAATGCGCACTTTGTACTTGCAATGAATAATTTAAATAAATAATTCCTCTCGAAATATTTTATAACTGAACACAGCCAAAGGTGACACCACAGACTGACATGAAAATAGGATTAATTTAATTGTTTACACAGTGTCACCTGACCCATGACACAACAAAATGCCCTGGATGTAGGAAATTTTCAAAGGAAAATTCCATCAAATATTGCCAACAAGCTCGCTTGCAGCACATGCTAAGTTCGTAATCAAGGATATGTCCTGAACTCAAATTAAGAAAAAATATCTTAAAAAAGACAATTTTCAAGTAAGCCAGAACTCTACTCTCTATCATGGACATAGGTCAAGCACACGCGATAATTAAATATACATGTATGCATGTATGTATGTATGTATGTATGTATGTATGTATGTATGTATGTATGTATCAAGCAGAGATATCCTCTTGCAAAGAAAATATAGCAGACACTGAATTTTTATTGCACTCCCCCCCCCGCCCTCCAATGACCAATAGTGGCATTTATTTTGTTCCAAGAGAAATATTAAACGATATTCAGCCCACCAAATTTTCTTGATTGTCTCCGAAATTCTCAACTGATCAATTCTTTTTCGTAATTTTGCAGTATGAAAACATGGTCCATTGGTTGTTTTTTCTGCTATGAACGTCTGTTTCTATGTATGTATGGATGGACGGATGGATTAACATCCTAATCTCGGTTTATAAAGTTTTTATATATATGTATGTATGTATCTTTGTATCTATGCATGTAAAGCCAAAATTTATATTTTCAAAGAGATGAATGTGCTAATCTATATTGAGAATCGAACGCAGAAGGCTTTCATTTTCACCAGTGGCTTCACATGACTGGCAGTTGTTCTCTCCTTCATATCTACGATGATACTTTAGCAAAAGCATTTATTTAAAGCAACATAAAAAAAGGAGATCATAGTAATAACGTTAATAGCCAAAATAAACTCTGCGGCATGCCGAAAAAATTGTTAAGCTGATTTAAAGAAGATAATTTATTTCTCACTTTATTCTTGATCAAGCTGGATCATTCATAAATATAATGCAAATTTTTTATACCTATTTTTATCTTGCAACAATTTTTAAGCAGACAAGAGAAAAACGATCTTAATGACAATAAGAACCCCCATTCAGTATTTATAAATTAAACAGGAAACGAGACTTTCAAATTTAAGTAGTAAATTCGTTATTTTATTTGGCTATGATCAATTAAGGCTGCGTACTAACTGACCAAAGTTATATACTTTTGTTTTGAAAACTCAGCATCGAATATAATGTGCTTCAGTTAAAGTAACAAAGTCTAATACAAACGTGTGTATAACAACAATGTCCTCAAAACTTTTCTAAATTGGAACTTAAGTCTGGTCACGAAATTTGATCTAGACAGGATGCAGAAAAAGGTTTATGACGTTCAAAAGGAATACATTGACGCTCGTCAAATACTAACATGCAAAGATTGTGTTCTTTCTGAACGTATGTGAGGTACATGTGACACCAAGTTACGTATTGTTTAATTAGCATGGAATGAAAAAAGAGACCTTAGCTTGATTTGTGTTCTTTATCTCTTGCTTATCTCTTGCATGAAAGACCGGAGGGACGAACGAATGAAAAAACGGATGGATTATGATCGAGCGAAATAGAAATCCTGTTTATCCCCTAATAAAGGAAATTCTGTCTATCTATGTATCTATCTATGTATCATTTTTATTATACAATAAACATTTGTATTTGACAAAAACTTCAAAGAACGTTATGTGTATCTGAATTATTAAAGACGAACATATCAAGTTTCGCGCTGGTATAGCCAAATAATATAAAGCAAAGATTATAACAGGAAACTAAGTTACATACATACATACATACATA
>JAECUM010052373.1:0-16036 GCA_016617855.1 Megalonaias nervosa
AGAGAGAGAGAGAGAGAGAGAGAGAGAGAGAGAGAATTGTGGCCATGGTTGATATTACGGTTGTGCTTTGCAATTTACCAAAACATTGGTACCATTACATTCTCGTAATGTGTACGCCTACCTGTTCGCAGAGACTCCTGTTTGAATGTGACTCAAATCAGAAGTCTGACCCAGTGTGATCTTTTTTTTTTCAAACTATTTTCAGATCGTGCATATTGAGTTTCTCAGGAGATAAATATCTGACGATTGATAATGACAGAAAAGTACCATGCAAGCGTATTTAATCCTTCCGTATTGATCATCTGATATACCTTGGAATAATTGAGCTAATAACATATTTTGGGATACTTGTCTTCTGCATTTCATAAGCAGACATGATTTTTCTCTGCTAGCATGAAACAAATCGGGGAATTAAGATCCTTTTCTGCTGTTTGGGGCCAGAACTCAAAGAATCATAAATGACTTAATTTTCTGGAGAGAGAGAGAGAGAGAGAGAGAGAGAGAGAGAGAGAGAGAGAGAGTGTGTGTGTGTACAGATGTAATGTAGTAAGAGTATGCGATATGTTTTGGAAAGTAGGTAATGTATGCATCTATGGACTGTCGTATACTTTCAAGCGAATAATACGATTGACTCAAACATATCGAGTCGTGCAATTTCCGAGGCAGTACATATATAACATGGCATGGATCAGTTTGCGCTGCTTAGAATACACCTGCCAGACGATCTGTAATTGAAATGGTTCTACAAAGATTACCGTTTGCATTATGCATAAGAAATATTAATTGGGGTCAAGAACTATTCATCAAAGAAAAAAATGCCAATAATAGTGATCTGCGTCTACCTGTTGGGAATTTGTCCCCTACAAAGACACCGACAAAGGCTATTTAATATGCAAAATCAATAACACCAAATAAACTATTTCAAGCGACTGTCAAAATCAGAACCTCACTTCAAACAAAGCATGCGAGTAGGGGATTGGTGTGTTATGCGTTGCTTAGATATTACGATCCTCAGAATAATAAGTATAAAACCTATATGACACCTCAAGGGGGCCAATGGAAAGACTTGCTTACTCAGATACGAACGGATAGACGGATACCCTATTTACTCGTAAATTGATCTCGTGTCTCGTTTAAGGTTAAAATATAATCGACTACTAAATTTCATGATTAATATTCACTGCATTCAACGGCTCAGTTTTGACACAGTGGTTCCCGGACTGAAGGAAACCGGGCCACACTGAGGAAACCATCGACCTTCAATAGGCGATATTATACGCTTCCACGTTCTGGAACAGTGGTCGAACCTGGAACGGCATACATGCAAAGCGAGCACGTTACCGGTACTTTAGACGCACTTACTGTCGTAATTCGAGGGTCATGGGTTCAATATCTACTCAGGCCAACTCGAATCTGCTACCTCGATGTGTCTTTGGCATGATATACGTAAACTGATATCGATTCTTATAGGTTGTCTAACCATTTTCCACCATAAACTTTTATCACAGAGACAACTTTCTTCTCCTGATGAGCCTGAGGCATCGCATCTCTCTACCAATCACGAATCGCCTCAGAAATGCAACAAATAAAAATCTGGTGTTTTTAAGCTAAAGATTCCTATACACCCCTCGATTACTGCAGACCAAGTAAACTCACATCTACAAACCTCTTCCATCGGATTAAAACGAGTGGCCATCACATTCCAATTCGGCGCATTACCGATGCATTCTTCCAGTTGTCATGGGAGACAAAATTCTGACACTCGTTGCCTGATCTGCCAATTGGTCTAGTCATCACCTTAATTATATGTATCTATGCAGATAAATTACGTTTTAAGGTGGATCAGGACAATTTCTGTTCCCGAACGTTCATTAGTTCATAATAATGTTTAAATCAATCTATCAACATCGTTGTGAAAAGCGTGTTTGTGAAGTTTTGAAGCTGAAGTTAGAGTTATTCATAGTTTAAATGGACGTTTTGTCCTGATGATTTTTGGGATATGCATGTTACTTTTAAGACCCAAACGCGCATCCATCTGTATGACTCACATATCACCTAAGATGTAAGAAACCTGCTACTAGGCACTTCTAATATGCTTTATTAGTCCTCTTTCTAATTCACACCATCATCCAACTGATTGTGCTCAATGCTTAGTATATTTGACATTAAGCAGGCCATGAAAAAACCCAGTTAAAACAAAACAAAAAACACCAAACAAAGAAAACTCTAGAAATGGGTAGGCATCTTATATTTTGGGTGTAATGCGAGTTCACAATTCAGACCCCAAAATTCGTTACCCTAAAAATCATCTGCGTTGTCGTCGTATTCATTGCCGTGTGTCTCCAAGACATTGTAAGTACGTATAAGCAATAACCGTGTCTTATGGGAGTTTACTTCGGTTATTTCTCATTAGTGTCGCCTTTGATTCTTGTCATGGTCACAGCTTGAAGTTGATTGCGTTGACAATCAATAGTCCTTTAATAACGGCGGTTTGGATAAAAATATAGGCATTCCCACCATATATATTTGAACAGAAAGATTCATTGGTTGCATGACATGTTCTCTCTACCTGTCACTTAAGCCTTAAATAGGGCTAGTTCCAATGGTCCGCGGACTAATACAATCGTTATTGTGTCATTACATAAAAATTGTTACTAAATCTGAAGCATGTTGATGCATTCAGCTCATCAGTGGCTCGACACCAAGGCGAGTGTCACTCTATACCATATATTAATTAACAGTCGTAACTTACACATTTCTCAATCAATTCTTCCAAAGCTTTCAGTAAAGGAGATTCAATCAAAATAACATTTCAATGAGTAAGTTTCTGTCATATTAAAAACCTTTATTTTCTATCAACTCAGTGCCGGATTACCCATTAAGCACACAAACTCGTGCTTATGGCACCAGCCCAACAGGGGCACCAGAAAAAAAAATTAAAATTAATTGTTGATGATAAAAATGAATGAATTATATATGACCATTTCGATCTGCATGTATGAGTATTTTGATTTGGAATGATGGCAATACTTGCATTTTCCCACCGCTTTAGCTTTTAATATTGTTTTGGGTTTTCTGAGTTTCACGTTTTATAGGAGGGGGAGGCACCATAATATTTTCAGTACAATATATCAACTAATATCCTGGTGAGTAGTCCGTGGTACCGGCGATGGGTCATGTCTTTAGTTAATATTTATTATTCAAACAGCGATGGGTCATGTCTTTAGTTAGTATTTATTATTCCAACATTGCACGATCAAACTGGTTTAAACGACCGCCCCGTGGACCACTTGAAACAAACTGTCTCTTCCACTAGCAACTGCTTCCAAAACCATCAATATCTCACGAGCTAAAGACGGATATTTTGATGGTCATGAATGTGAAGATACCATGACAAAATTACTAAAGGTTGAAAGGACAAGATATAATAAATTTTTTCTCGGTTTTCGGTTTGCTTACGATCTTTCGGACAATACAATACTTGTTAGGTGTTTTGGGGGTGGGGTGGGGTGGGGTGGGGTAGAAAAGTTAGTATTCAAGCTGGTTCAATGTAATTACAAAACCGGGGGTTGGTGCAAAGACTTTTGTTTTTCAGTTGTGACCTACTACATGCCGTAACATAACGGTCTAAACCTTCAGCATTGATATGTATTCATGCACAATGTTTAAAAAAATATACTTTATCAGTATTTTATATGTTAAATTATATATATATATATATATATATATATATATATATATATATATATATATATATATATATATATATATATATATATATAAACAGTCCCTTCAAGTGAACTGGATCCAGCAAGGATCGCGTGTGTCAGGGATTGATCAAGATAAATCCAATAAACTGACAACGAACAGTGCACAACTAGTTTACCTAGCCTAAGCGTTTTCTACTCTAAATGAGTCCTTTTTTTTCAAAAGCAAATACAAAGCACAGACAAGACAAACAAAAAACACTAAAAGCGTTGAGGTTACAAAATTTGACATGCCTTTTTCTACGGGAATAAAGCTTGAAAGTTTTTATGCTTCAACTAGTTGTCTTCAACTTGATGCTGATGCTGAAATATATTTTATATTGACCTAAAAATCGATGAGCCATATCGCCATCTGTTTTTTTAACGTATATTTTGGTAACAGCAAATTATATCCCGGATATTTAATTGTTTTAGTAGTAATTATAGGGTGGCTAATAAGCAAATTGAAAGAATTAATTAAATCAAAATGTGCCAGCTGCAAAAAAGATGATGATGTTATTTGTGCGTTGCTTCTTTTGTCAGTCGTTTTGGTTTAAACCGCTTTGTTTCAATGTTCTAAAGTGGCGAATCCAGAAAGATTCCTTTTCTTTCCTGGTTTCGGAACTTCAATTGGGGTTGTGAGCAATTGCAATAAGTATTACATCACTGAATGTGTGGCCATGGGAAGAGAAGTGTTCTGCAACTGGACTTCTGTACAGAGTTTTGTCATCCATTCAGATCCGTGAAGATTGATCATTTTGTGTAACTTTTCAGTTTCTCCGACATACTGGAGGCTACAGATCTTACACGTGATGAGATAAATTACAGTCGAAAGCGCTTAAGCTAGTTAGAAACTAGTTTTATGCTGTTCGTTGTCAGTTTCTTGCATTGGAGTCATAATGTAAGATGACTTTTTGATTAATTTCAGACTTGACCTTTGTTTATCGCGTATCAGACGAATGTTGTATTAAGTCATTGGGCTAAGATCCCATACTCATATTTTAAAAAATCTGTGTAGGTGAGTTCTGGGACAGTGTTCTTGGGCGATAGAGCTAGATTCGTTTTGTGTTTTACGGCAGAGCCAAGTCAACTGGAGTAAAGTGCCTTCCCCGAGGACACACCAAGTTATCCGACCTAGGACGATCCGATGGTGTGATTCAAAACCTGCACGCACGTCCAGTATACTAACCTCTGAGTTGACGCGGCTCCTTATCTAGCAGAAAGAAACTAATTAATGCACCTGGATATCCCATAGTGTACTCTTGCAAGCTCAGCTGGTTGAGCGTCTGACTCGTAACCAAAGATCGCGGGTTCGTACCAGTCCATATCAGTCACGGTCGCCTTCCACTTCTGTTGTTAAGAAATGACACATAGCTGCCATTTAATGGGCACGATATAGGCAATAATGTGTTAAACGTGCCATTCAAACCACAAAAAAAAAACCAAACTGCAATCTGGCAACATGAGAATGTTAGGGAGTTCCATTCGCTCCCCTTACAACTATCACTAATTAAACATTTTTTTAATGCTAGTTTGGACAATGTGTAACATCAAGATGTCACGATAGCCAAAACAACCAGTTTACTTATCTAAAAGAAGTTGCTTTGCACCTCTTCGGTCACGATGTTTGATCCCCGGGTCATTATCCAATCAAGATCGATACTTTTCGAAGGGTTCTCCGCTTTCCCTCACTTCGAAGACCACGCTATGTCAACATAGTGGCAGTACGGTGCGCGAATTCTTCAATTGTTGGATCTCGTTTTTGTAATACACCTTGAACAAATAAAGTATTGAAAAGAGTATTGATTAAATAAAAGCATAGTACTGTCACTCAGAATGAAAATCATCCCTTTCACCCACTTCTGTTTGAATGAAAAAGCCAAATGTCATGACTATTATGGTGAGAATATAATAAGACCCTTGATAAAAATATTCCTGTCATTGTCAAAAAATGGACGGTACGTATTCAAGAAAGTCTTTACAGTTATTGACCAATCCAAGTCAAATTAGGAAGCAAAAGACTAAAGTTCTCTTAAATATTGACAAAGCACGATAACAGTTCTTCACGCAGTGACTTTTGTAACTTTACACATTGCAACAACATGTCTTCAATTCCTTTTTTGTTAGGTTATGCAAAACAGTGCAAATGGGAGAATGTAAGTGCTTATTGAACTCAATACAACGTATCTATGTATGAATCAATTTTCATTATGTTGGAACGTGTGTTGTCACTGCATTGATATTCTATTATTTAGTTGTATATGTTTCACACGGTGGTCTATGACAACTTATGATTACATAACAGCAAGAATTCTGAAATCGTCCAGAGAACTCGTTCAATCGATGCTTTATGTGGTGAATGGAATCATTTTGAGGAATTGTTAATGTAATTTTTATACACATTTGCTATTTTCAACTTCTAATCGAAAAACCACTGGACCAGTTTCAATCAAATTTGACAGAAAGCATTCTGTCATAAGTCCGAACAAATTTCTGCGAAGCATGCATTTCGCCATCGAATATTGCAGAAGTTACTAAACTTCTCAAAATTTAACATCTTTTCCTCAAACACACCTCAATCGAAATTTATAAAAATTTGAATACAAACATTTGAGTTTTCTTTAAAAGATACCTAGCCGCCATCAGGTATGTCGAGAACAAACACTGTTTACATGGCTTCTCAAAAACCGCTCATCAAAATGTGACCTAATTCGACAAACAGCACCCTGCCATAAAAGACCTTTCAGTTTTGTAGATATAACGGTAATCTGCCATCAAATATGACCGCCGTTACAGAAAAAAAAAAAAAAAAAAAAAATGGAACAGAAGCTATCAAATTAGACAGGAAGAATTTCTTCAAGATGACCTTTAAAATGAGTAAAAATGGAGCAGATCTATATTTAATTAACATCTTCTTAACCAATCGCCCAAAAGAAGAATGAACATTAAAGGCCTTTTAATTTCATAAAAGAGATGCTGCTCCGTACTGAAATATAGTTGAAAAGATATGTCAGTCAGGTGAACATGACCCCAGGCCCACTTGGGACTATTTTTCTAAGGTAATTAATTTGTGTTTCAATTTTGTGCCCGTGGTTGCCCTTCTCAGATTTTACATACTTCTGACAGAGTGACAGGTCTAAGGTGATTTTTTTCCCCCTACAATTTACCTTTGAGGTCCAAGAAGTGACAATAGTAGGAAAACCAGCGAGGAAAACCTGTGAAATTATTTTTCTTTAGAACTGAAACCCTATGTCAAGTACGAAACTGTGGAGCGCAACCTTTTGACAAGTTTAACAAGCTACATTGCACGTGCTAAGTATATATATTCAGATTAAGATATTTTGATATCTGAAAACTTATTTATGCATAGAATATTTTGATTTTGAATAGGAACAGTTTTAATTGGGTTATAACTTGTAGATTTTTATATCTGCCTGAAGATTTTTAAAAACAAAATTGTAAATGTTTACTTCTATGGCGAATTGTGTCGGTTGTCAAAGGCATTTTTTTTATTATTTTAAAATGGATCTGTGATTATATCAAATGAATTCCATGTTTAGCCTGGGTCTAGATGTTTTTATCACTGAGACTGCGGTCTGACTCCAAGTGGCGTTTTACGAGACGCGTGAATGACCGTTTATGTTTAGTATTTATTCTTTTTCCTACCCTGTTTACCTTCACTCAAAGTCAGCTCTCTTACAGTCGTTCTTTCAGTGAATGCGACAGAACTTTAAACAGAAATAAAAGAACTACAGTTTAATTAAATTTTATATTAAATTTACCAAGCAATAGAAGTTCATCAAACTGGAGCTAAATGAAACGTGCACGATGCATAAAAACCGATTGAAAATAGTATCAGAGGACCAAAGTTTACATCAAGAGTTTTCCTAACTACTTGTTAATTTTAACAGTCAGTTCAGAATAAATGGAATTGTTCCGATCAGATCCAGTGTGTTTGTAGGCAGCAATTGCAAATAAATAAAAACCCCACCGTGTTACCTGGATTTTGACAAGGAACGAATTATAATACCCTAATAACATACCTTCAGATTTGTACCCATGACAGTAATCTGCCATGAAACACGACCGCCGTTACAGAAACCATGGAACAGAAGTTATCAAATTATACAGGAAGAATTATCGTATGTGACGACCTTTAAAATTAATACAAATGGAGCAAATCTATTATTACTAAAAATGGACAACTATTTAAACGACATCTTAATGTAATCTGCCATCAAATACGAACGCCGTTACAGAAACCACGGAACAGAAGTTATCAAATTAGACAGGAAGAAATCCTTTAAGACGATCTTTAAAATGAGTAAAAACGCAGCAGATCTACTTTTACTAAAATGGGACAAATATTTAAATGACATCTTAAACAAAGAAGAAAGAGCATTAAAGACCTTTAAATTTCATAAAAGAGATGCTCTGTCGTAAAATATGGCTGAAAAGTAGAGAAACCTCCCAGCTATGTTTTCATAACCAGTGAATAGAATTAGAATATATTTTGACAGAAGGCATTCTTCTAATTCAGATGTTTTGATTAAATGCTCTGTGCATTTAAGTGTATGACAGCCAGGTGAACGACCCCAGGCCCACTTGGGACTATTCTTTTAAGATAATCAACTTGTTTTCAACTATTTTGTGCCATTGATTGCGTTCTACAGATGTTACATACTTCTGACAGAGTGACAGGTGTAAGGTGAAGTTTTTTTTCTTTTACGATCTATCTTTGAAGTTCAGAAAATTAAAATGAACAAACGTAACTAACAGGTTTTTTTTTTTTGTATACGTGCACATCTGAAGTAAGTCCAAGCTGTATACTCTATAACCTAAATTACACCCATCAATCATACACCAAAAATAAAGGGACTTAAAAGTTCTTTAAACATTACCTATGACATACAAAGGTATTCTTTCTAAATAACAAGAATAACCAGTGAGAAAAACCTGTGAAATTCTTTTTCTTTAAAAATCAAACCCGATGCAAAAGTACGAAACTGTTGATCGTGCGAAACGTCTAACAAGCCATATTGGAGGTGCTAAGTATATATTACCCAATTAAGATTTATTATATCTGAAAAGTTACTTGTGCATAGAATGATTTGTATAGGAACACTTATTTTAATTGGGTTATAAGTCGCAGATTTTTATTTGTTTCAATGGGTTTTTTTTAAAAAAAAAAAAACAAATAGTTAATTTTTTAGTTATATAGCGAATCGTTTCGGTTGTCCGAAGCAGTTTTTCTTTATCTGTGATTAGATCAAATGAATTCCATGCGTATCCTGGGTCTAGATGTTTTTATCACTGAGACCGCGATCTGATTCCCAGTACCGTTTTATGAAACGCGTGGGCGCCCGTTTATGTTTGCCATTTTCTTCCCTTTCCTACTCTGTCTACCTTATTTTAAAGTCTGTTCTACGCTTACAGATGTGATTTCATTGATTGTAAAAGAACTTGAAACAGAAGTAAAGGACATACAGTTTAATTAAATTTATATTAAACATACTAAACCATAGAAATACATTAAATATGTTCCATAATTGGTGCTAAATGAAACTTGCACCGGCATAAAACTATTTTAAACGGTATCAGGTGACCAGTGTTTACACTGAGAACATTCCTAACTTCTTCTCAATCTGAGCAGTCTGTTCAGAATAAATGGAATTATTCCGATCAGATCCGGTGTGTTTGTTGAGAACATTCGTCGGCAGCAAGTGCAAAGAAGATATAATCCCCCACCGTGTTACCTGGGTTTTGACAAGAAATTAATTATTATACCCTAACCTACATAAAGTGCGCACGTAAATTGGGTTTAACCTTTCATTTTGGAGTTCTTAATTCAATCATTTGCCCATTGATCCCCTGGTTATGGTGATTCATCTAGTCTATTACATTAGCCACGTTACCGGAGCGCAACTAGGTAATGAGTGCATTTCAAGGATTTAGTGACATACACAGATACTGAATAAATTACAATAAATCGAAATGTTAAATACTTGAATAGTAAATAATGAATAAGGATACGGGGCGACAAGTTTTTAATTTCTTCGCGTCCCAAAGTTTTATTTATTTTATTTTATTAGCTGACAGCAGTCATTTTGGAGATGTTTATATGCTTCAGCATTTGAATGTGTCATCGGCATCCTGAATTATTCACACTATAAATTAATAACATTTGTCCGAGTCCAGAACGTATCTTAACCCAAAGCATTTTATGTTGATAGGATACCAAGAATTAATTAAAAACATGTATATCAAGAACATATCAGTTCAGCGCATTTAGTGACAGTGAGTTTTATTTGGGTGTTTGAAAAACTGTTTGCAAGATAATAAGCCCGATTGTCGCGCACAATTGATGACATTTTTAATGCCCGGTGACACGTACCAGTATAATATGAAGATCCTAGCGATAAACGATCTTGGTTGATATGTTATTAATGTCTCGTTAGACATCCTTGCTTTATCGACCTCCGTTGGAATTCTCTCTTAAACACATTTAGTTTAATCTTTGTACATTCATTAGAAAATAGAAACAAAAGAAGCAAAGAAGAACAGAAAGAGAGAAAGATGAAAAAGAAAACAGAAGTTTTGATCTAATGCTTTTTCAGTATCGATAATTTAGCATGCTATGCAAAGGACATAAAGTGAGAAGATACAGAGGTATCCATGGTTCTAATTTTATTAAAATTTATGGAATGTAAACTGTTCACAATTTGAAAATGACCTGATTTTACCATTTGTTGCAGTTGGTGGAGGAGATCCGGGGGAAAACCCCGGTAAGAACCATCGAAGCTGCTGGTACGCTTTCTCACATACCCACACTGGCTGTACCCGAGACTTGAACTCACGCGCACAGAGGTGAGATTTCAGTGATCGGTACAGGCAAGCACTTTAGACCACTTGACTACCCGGGGTCTGGAGTTTGCTACAACAAGTGGTTTGAAGCTCCCACTGCTTTCAAAAGGTGCATCCTGATTTGGTCCTTCTGTCTATCTCTCTACTCGTCCGTCCGTCCCGAGAAGCTTGTTGGCAAGAATGCCCAAAGACCGCTAAACGCAAATAAATGAAATGTGTCAGTTTCATTTGTTGAACGTATATATTTGCATTTGTAGATGACCTGATTTCATATTTAAGAGATGACTGCAACTTTTTGATATTTTTAACCCATTTCTTAGCTTTCTAGACTTAGAATTTTTGGACAATTTTTTTTTTTTTAGCTCGATTTAGTGAAAAAGAAAACGTGAGGTAGTGCAAATTACAATTTTTGGCACACTTATATTCACAACTAAATGGACCTATTAGACATTTTCCTCTTCTTTTTGCACACATTTTAAAAACTTTTTTGAAGTTTTGGGCACAAGTCTTGTTAGCACGAGAAAGCAAGAGTAGCACACGGCACTCAAAGGAAATTTGGTTTGCATGTTTGTAATCATATGTAGATTGCCTCGTTACATTTTCATGCCATTATATCAATCATTGAAATTTTTATAAACCTTGGAATGCGTTTGAAATTTTAACTTTTAACCACAGGTCTAGTTCCTTACAAGGTTGGGAGTCCCGGTAGAGCGTCGGACACGTGAACCAAATGTCGCGGGTAAGATACCCAGCCAGGCAACTAAAAACTTTGTAGAGTTATAAGGTACAAATGTTAAATTTTTTTTTCCCCTCTGTTTATTGATGTGATCATTATGGTGCGAACAGTATGTAGAGAAACAAAGCAAGGAATTAATTTTTGCATTTAATTGTCTTCTGTTGCTATTTCTAAACAGAAACACGGTTTATATACTGGCTGAAGTTTTGACACCTTTATTTTGAGGAATACAACATATAAAATGTACCTCCTCTTTTAAAATACCACCCACAAAATTTGTATTTATTTCAGTATTTTTTTTAAATTGTATACCATTACTATGCAGTTTTTGTTTTACTTTGGAGAGAATAAAAGATTTATAAAGTGTACTGTTGGTAGGCAAGCGCGATTATCACAAGTATAATGAACAAGAATAATCTAGAAACAATATCTTTGTGGGTTCTGTGTGCGTGTATTGAATATTGATATATTTACATGCATAAGTCGATATCTTGAAATAAAACGGTATGATATTTTTCAATGATGAACCTTAAACCTTTTGTAATCAGACAGTGTCATATAGACCTCGTATCCAGTATACACACACTATCGATTAACAGGATTATTGTTTAGCGCATTGGTTCAACGCTTCCCCCTGTATTGGTCAGGTAAGCTGATAGAAGATCTTAGCTGAAATTGTACAATCTTAGAGAACTGTTACATAGTGGGTATTGAATTCAAAAGACAGCTGTGAAGTGGCAAGTCCACGAATCCGCTTCTTTTATTCCGTTATCCAAAACAAATTTATTTAAAAGTGGCAACTAATGTACACGGTCGATAGACAACATTTACACAGGACAATATTAGGGCAGGCCTTCTCTCTCGTCGCAAGTGATATGTCAATTTACCATACATTTTATCTATGAAAAGAAGACGTCGGTAAAGAGTTTGTGAATAGTGGCTTCAAGGCTCAAGCTGGAGTACGAAATATACGACTTGGGATCAGAAAGTATTAAAGTATCACGATCTAGTAATCTAAATCATATTCAAGAGGGAATCCTGAATAAAGTACTCTATCAACGGCTTTGAAATAACGTTCAGTTTCGATTTGAGAATATTTAATTCGCGGTTTGCTTGCAGTCCTGTGAAACATATACGAGGACACGATACAATACTTTGTTAACTGGAATTGAATATAATAAATTGACTGTGTTGGAATATTAAATTGGTGGCATCGAGTGGCTATGCGATACTCGACAGTTCATTAGTAGTATGGAGCTTTAATCACTATGTCGCCTCATTCAAGGTATGGAACTATTATAATATGATTTAACGTACAGCAACGATGGCATATAGAGACGGCCCGACAACCGTTGTACAACAACAGACCAGGCTTAGGCGACCTAAAGTTTCTTTCAAACTGGATAACATGGCGAAAGAGAAGGAAGCGCTGCCGATTGTGGAATTAAAACCGTTCGTGAGACAGGTGTGGAGGAGGGAAAAGAGTCTACCAAGTTTTTATGGAAAGTCAGATTCCGTAAAAAGCAGAGGAAGCTCGGAAACAGATTCTGGTGCAGACTCTTCGAGTACACCATCGCAACAGTCGCCATCGCCTCGGCTCTTGAATCTATATATGGATGAAATGCAGGATTTAAATTCTAAAGATTTTCACACCAGTGGTGATGGGATAAGACCAAAATCTAGAATCCATCCAGCAGCCGAGAGTAAAATACAAAAACATTCACAGTATTCGGAAGGTTTCATACCTGGGTTGTTATCGAGGGCCGATCGAAGGAGGACAACATTGTTAGAGATTAACATGGGGGAGAATATGAGTCGTTCTCACAGTTGTTTAAAGCAAGCGCTGAATCCAGCAGACATACAAAAGCAGCAGGCAATGCACGTCAAAGGCGAACGTATGTCACATCATATCGACAGGAAACAGTTGCCGTATCTAAACCCTTATAAAAGTGTATATATCCATACCACATGGCATTCTGGTCCGCGACAAGTATCTCCCCCAGGACACTTGTACTCAACCAAATCTATTCTGAGCAGAAGAGAAAATAGACCCAAAACTCCATTTTATGATATCCTCGACCGTAGTGGGACTTTACCTTCTTTGTGCATTAGTCCTGAAAGCTTGTATGACAGGCAGAACAAATTATCTCGTGAGGGAACCATGACAGATTCTTCTATTTATAAACAACATACTGTCGGAGGCATAAAGAATTCTTTAAAACTTTTAAGCAAACACGGAACGCCTACCAAAGTTGAAAAGCATCTCACACTGGAACTAGAATTCAATTTAAGTCGGTTCCGGAAATCCAGAGATTACTTTCCATATGACGTCATTCAGAGTGATATGATCAAATATTCCCCTCACCCGAGCCACGGTTTGACCCAAGGGGAACTTCACATACGTCAAGGTCTTCTGTCCAATACTTCCAAAAAGAGAAAGAGTCTACATTCAAGGGGTGTGGTCATGAAATCAGAATACAATGACTGCAGCCCACAAAACCTTTATACAGTCGAAAAGGGAAAGGGTAAACAGAGAAAAACAGAGTTTAAGGAATATGTGGAGGAGATAGAGAGTTCATCCAGAACAGAAGCAGATTCTGGGGACCATGGAGTTTTTGTAAACGAAGACGATGAATCCGGAACCGTAACACCACCTATGAACACCGCAAGAAGTGAAGCAAAAATCATGGACGACCAAGTGGATACAAACAATGATGAAAAAATAAAGACTACTTCGGCAATAAATGTCATTATATCTTCAAGTGAAGAAGAGGTTGAAGAGGAGGTGGAGAGTGAGGAGGAAGCATTAAATGATAATGCTGGTGAGGAAAATAATTATGAAAAGCTACTTCAAACTCTTGAGATACCCAGTGATTCCAGGAATACAGAAGGGAGGACATTCTTGACGTCTGACCCAATAACTGTGGCCGTATGATGATAAAAATGGTTCTGTAATTTACTAGGATGTAATTTTATGTTGTTCTTCTGTTGTTTCTTTAGCATACCAGACGTCCTTGCTCCAACTGTGGATTACAGAATTTTGTACTTTTACTTTTAAAATATTTTATATTATCCTTATTGGGGAGTTTTTATTTACGAATTATGAAAGGTATGCATCATATGGTCCATTCATTGTGTCATTAGATTTCTGGAAATGGTACAGGAACGGAGGACAGAATATGTGAATATTGCGTATGAAAATTATACAACGCCAAGTCTGTGAGTGGTTACAAATGTTTTACAAGTGGACTGTATGAATCAAGGTATGAGTACAGCACTTTTCAAACAAAGTCTCACTACTGCACATCCAATATATATATATATATATATATATATATATATATATATATATATATATATATATATATATATATATATATATATATATATATATATATATATATATATATATATATATATATATATATATATATACCTCCACAACTTCATATATAGATTCTTGAGTTATTATAAATTAACTTTACATCTGCCGCATTTTTTTTTAGTTCCTTTTCTGAAGTTCATTATAAGTTGTGTTCCGCATTTTCGGTTTTTACCGATTTTCACCGATAAATTACAGGGGTGGGGTGGGCGTGATTACGGTTTTTTTTTTTTTTTTAAATAAAATAATTCAGGTTTTACTGATTTATACCCGTTTATAAAACCACTTTCCAATAGTTTTAGGGTACATATTTTCTTTTACACTGACTCCCTGCGAGATTGTTGCTCTCCGCAACTGTGAGATTCGAGCAGTTCTGTCGTGTAAACATAAAACACACACAATTAACCTTAAAAAACTCTTCTCATAGGCAATGAAAAACGCTAGCAAATTGTGCATATTAATAATTATGAAAAAGAATCATATACGTTTTTATCGTTTTTTACTATTTATTTTTTATGTTTTAATCCGATTTCTTCCCGGTTTGTACATTTGAAAATAAGCACTGGAAAATTTGCGGATTTTTTGTTTTTTCACAAATAAAAATCGAAGACGTGGAACACTGATTGTAAGGAAAAAAAGTAGTTAACAGTAAAATCATATAATTTAATCAGTTTGGTAAGAATAAAAGAATAATCCATTTACATCATTATCATTACTTATTTCTTCGTTTATTTTGGCGAGTATTACCATATTAAAAGCAAGATTTCCCCATAGCAAGATCGACTCTGTTACGATTTCTACGTAATTAACACCTTCCCATATCAAGGTCGACTCTGTTTTAATTTCTACGTGTGTGTGTGTGTGTGTGTGTGTGTGTGTGAGAGAGAGAGACAGAGAGAGAGAGAGATTTTTAACGTAACTTTAACAATTTTTCAGTCATATCGCTACGATGTCTGCAGTGTGACAGTTTATAGTGATGTCTAGCACTGGGGCATCATGCCGCAGACATGTGGCTTGATGTCCCACCCAGTCACATTATCTTGACACCAGGCCGACCAGTCCTAACACTAACCTCTTAATGCTAAGCGCCTAGCGACGCAGCTGTTAGTACCATTTTTTTTTTAAAGTCTTAGGTATGACTCGGCCAGGGTTCGAACCCTCGACCTCCCGCATCCGAGGCGGACGCTCTAACCACTAGGCCACCGGAGCGGTTTAACCTCTACGTAATTAACATCTTCCTATAGCAAGGTCGACTCTGCCATGATTTTTATGTATTAAACACATTCCTATAGCAAGGTGTGTATATAT
>JAECUM010052374.1:0-13790 GCA_016617855.1 Megalonaias nervosa
CATTTCAACGATTTGATTTGTGAAATAATAAATATATTAAAATTAATATGCAGATTTAAATTTACAAGCTTATAATATCTGTAAGGCTGAAGCGATGAATATTTTTTTTACTCCTCATTATAATGATTAACGGCCAGGTAAGTTATTTTAATGAGCAATAATTAAGAATTTCAACCAATGCACTTCTCAGTTTGAACAGAATAAATATCATCATCGTGATACCTAAAATAGTGACTTAAGTAAGCAAAACTTGAGAAGTATTTTAAATTGTTGAAACTGAGACTAATATACTTTCTGAGTTATAATGTATGTATTGCATTCATTCATTTTTTTTATTCGCATTCACATAGATTCATATATTGGATGTATATATGTCTTCCCACTGCTCTTCAAGGTAGATTATATCAATTATTCGATTTGATTTTGTTTACAATGTCAGATTTTAGTTTCTCGTTTGGTTTTATGTTTATTTCTTTCATGGTGGATGGTATATAACATCTATTACTAACAAAATATCTCATGTGTCGAAATCAATACACAGAGGCAGTGGAAGCAATGTGGGTTCTGGCATTCGACGGTGAGAACAAGCGAAAGATTCTAGATGACAAGGAACTTAATATAGTAGACGTACTTATAGATCTGAGGACACGTACTGAAGATACAGATGTCAGAAAAGCTGTTGACGGGACATTGTGGATACTTCGGGAAGACATTCAGAGCAACAAGAAGTATAAAAACATGGGTAATGTCACCACAGTCATTATCTAATTTTTATGTACGAATAATTGTCATATCTATGTCATATACGCCTATAATTAACAAGCTTTTGCGATAATATGTTGTAGTAGGAGTTCGGAAGTGTTGGAGTATGTAAAGAAAACTTAAAATCAAAAATTAAATATCTCGTATCCGAGACTAAAATGTTTCTGGGCCACTCCAATTCTCTACAACAAGGAATACCTTCGCCATAGTGATATTTAAGAGCTTCATTGTAGACTGAGTAGAACCCAAACTAATATTTAAAAAGGCACTGCATAAATAATGGCACTAAGCTAAACTGTGACGGACTCAACACTGTTCTGAATGTTTTGAGAAATGTTTTGTCCGTTTAACATACAAACACGAGTCTTAGTGTCAACTGATAACGCTTTTTCTTTTAAAGGTTTCGTCAGTATAAGAGAGTAGTCAAAGTTAGTTACGTTACAAAATAAATCGCAGTAGAATTTAATTGTTAATATGCCAATTTCAAAGATAAAAAATAATGCCCTGCAATATTTCAGTAAACCTTAAGATTTGCATATTGAATTCAGCGATTATAACTTTGAAATAAGCGTCATCAATAACGATAGCAAGATTGTCACAACAATACAGAATGAAGCATGAACACATTATGTATTTGATCTGCCTAACTACACAAAGTTGTATCTGGTAAATATTGCGAAGACCTAGTATACCTAAGTCAACATACTGTGATTCTAAAAAACAGAAATAATTTATTGGAATAAAAAATATACTGAACTTAAGGAATGGTTAGATGAATAATCTGGCTACACATTACAAAAGCATGAAATCAGACTTTTATACAGAAGGTTCCATGTTAATAATATAGACGCCCAGCGGCAGGCAAATAAAATAGTTTTAATAGGCAAGCATAGAAAGATTTACAACGATCGATAAAGGGCCGAACTTTACAGTGACAGATATTTTCTCAGAATGAGCTTTAGATGCCAAAGCAAAATACACGAAAGGAAGATGACATATAGAGTGCTTTTAAAAAATTCAAACCTGAAAATATACAGTCTGATGTAGTTTTACAAAGGAAAAGTTAATGATCGGTTTGGAAATGCTCAGTACTTTTCTAATAACTAGGAAGAATATGTATTTATTGTGCAAAAATTTAACAACACTCTAAAGACCAGACTGTGAGTGTATTTTACTCAAACTACGAAACTTGAAAATTAGTTCATGTATTATCATGCTAATGTTTGTATACACTAACACTCACCTAACCTCAGCGGACATAGCTCTCGTTGAATCACGCAATCAGGAAAATCGATACGAGGTATGGATCATATCTATTCGATTCGTTACAAGTGGTACATTTGAAATTCATAAAGTCGACATTGGTGACAGAATTTTAAGCAGTAAAACAATGTCTAGTGGGTTACCTCCCTAACTTACCAAGGAAATATTCAGAACCAGGCAAATACTTTTACTCTAAGTTATCTGCAGTCTAACATTAAACTAATTGGACAATTAAACAAGTAAAACTAACAAAGTATTAACTGCCTCTGTTTTGTTTAGAATAATTTCAGAATGGTCCTGCACGCAAAAAAAATGATTTTTTGTTGCTACATTGTATGTATTTGTTTAAATATCATTTGAAATTAACGACGAAAAGAACATCATATATTGCAAAAGATAGGATACCTGACTTCGTGACTCTGCATAAGCAGAATTATCATTGTTTCTAAAGACAGATTTGCGTAAAGATTGCGACTACGTTATCACATGCATTCAAGACCAGCCCGATATCATTAAGATGTATCCTGAGGGAAAGCTAGTTCCTGTCGTGCTATAGGAATTTTACGATCTCCTATAATTTAATTTCTCGCATACCAGACTAAGAGAAAACATTTTTAAGCGCCATATCAAATTGTATTGAATTGTACAAGAAATCAAATCCTTGAATAGCGCACACAAGTTTGTCAAGGATGCTCTCCAAATAATGTATTGGGCGTCCAAAAAATATCTGGTGCACTTTGACTTTTACACAGAGATCGCCATAGCGCTAGAATGAGTCAGGCACATAAGTGGAGAACAATGAAGTAAGCTTGGCTGCAAACGATCTTGGTACAATGTTGTCAAAAACCAGGCAGAATTTATTGTGCACAGTAGTTTAATAGTCACCATTGATTTCAACTTCAGTACCAACATTTTTATTTTGGAAGCTGCGGGAATGATATGCCTTGCACAATTTTTCATATTTGCCAATTCACTTTGGCCTTAGCTCGACAACAATTCTGTTCATGAATTCGTGAACTAAATCTGCTATGTTGAATGAAGCACTATACAAGGAAATCCTGATCTGGTTTAGAATTTTTGTATATGTGATATAAACGTACTTGCACCAAGCCTTCTTATTCTGACGTCCTGGCTCCACGTTTCTAAGAGTGTTCTACGTTTCAGTTCCATTGCCAGAATTCATTAGAAGAAACGATTTCCGGAAGGCGTATGTGTTAGCAACACCAGCTGCATTTAGCGCAAGGCGAATTGCAGAAATAACGTTCGTAATATCGGTTAGACCTTATGAAACAGTACGTTTATGACAGTATATGATACGTTTCTCGCTCTGTCTCTTTTCGAGATTACCTCTGATATGATTGAAGTCTATTGCTGTCCTTCATCGCATATAGTCCTGGCCAATTATGTATTCTTCCTCAGGTTATATCTCTCCTTCTATAACGAAGGACTGACCACCCTATAGATTTTCAACAGTCGTGTACAGTCTTAGATCTTGTAGTGGCCTGTTGCTACTAAAGAAAGATTCGCTAATCTCATTATGTCGTAATTTTAGATTTGGACAGAATTTGTTAAACTGCTTTTTTTACAAGCTCAGGCTCATTAAAATATCCGGTAGGTATATCTGGTGCGGAAAAAGATCTCAAAGTCAAGACCAATAAAACCTTTTTAGGATGTAGTAAGTTTCACTCAGAAGACGTTGATGTGTGGTGCTAGTATACTTGTATCTGATAATTTTATAGAGCTCCTCAGCTACTTTTTCGGACTCATGATCATGATCAGTTTCAAGATCAGACTGTGCTGTTGAATTTTTTCATCAGGCTCAGGCTGAGACAATTTTACTTCAGCCTCTTCTTACGGCTTTTATATTTCAGGCTCGGGCAATTCTACTATAGGTTCAGGCTACTGCTTGTCTCTTTCAGGTTCTGGCTGTGGCTTTTCTGCTTCATGATCAGGTTTCGTCTCAGGATCATCGTCATCTTGCTCGCCCTTTTCTGTGGGGCAAATCTATAGACTGCAAGACTGTTTTGACGTTATCATAATCCATACCAAGATCTTTGTAATAGTTTCTCCTGTTCACGTTTTCTCACAGTGTTTTTATTTTCTTACTATTTGACGCCTGATCTGATATTTTACATAGTCGTAGGTATCCTCGTGATCTTTTTCTCCTATTATGGGCTCATTTTTGCGCTCTATTTATGTTTGGTCCCGACAATTATTTCTAGCACCTTATTATTCATCTGTGTCCAGCGTAAACTCTTTGTATAATATTTTATCAGCGCCACTGTTATTATAATGTCCTTAGGCCGGAACGCCGTCAACACTGTTTCATCATGTGTCTCATCAAATAAAAATATATTACGTTTGTGAGCAATCCTTATAAATTCTGACATTGGTCAAAATATCTGAATACAAAATTAATTGTATACGACAACAGTTACCCACTTGCTTCCTGACATCACGACGGCAATCGGGCTAGAAAATGCATGACGGGCTTGGTAGCCAGTCGAATATTCAGACGAAGTAGATGCCTGAAACCAGCGTCTGTTATTTGTATTTTCCATCAGCGAAATAATATAGCCAGCAGTATTCTTCACTCTTGGCGTCTACATATATTTTGTTGCTACATCCGTATCTCTCCGCTGGCATGCAAACATTACTTATTGCCGCATTCCGTAAGTGTGTACCTTCTGTGCTAACCTCAAATGTCGGTGCGTTGGCCTGATCTGAAATTCTGAAGTGTTCTAGTGCCTGGATAATTATGGTACTGTACGCCATCGCAGAAGTTCTCTCAACAAAAATCCGTCTGATCGGAAAACAAAAACGAAACACAGTGATTTGACCTGTGATAAACATTCCTATATACTTGTTTGTTGCTGTTGGTGAGCTAATCAACATGTCATCCTTTGGACCAAACATTGTATCTGCGGTATATTTTCTAGCGGCATCTGCCTCAGCAGATGGCCAAATGTGAGATCGTTTTGCTTCTTCTCATGCTGCCATGACCTGTCATAGTCCGCCAGATAGCGGAAACACAGCTGGTACAGATAGCAATGTCTGATTGCCCATGATGATTAACAGTAAACTTTATTCAGCAGAAAGTACGCGCCCTTGAGAAAATTATTGATAGCCTCTTACAGCAGAACTTTGGCGCTTGCACGTTTGTTCGCATATTCTTTGTTGGCAGCAATATTGTTAAATGTTGGCGAGGACACGTTTGATTTTGCACTAAAATATTTAGTGGTCCTGTCATAGTATCGCCAGATTTTAGTACTTGTCCGTTAAGTTCTGCATCAGAAATTGTTGACGTTGTACTTGAGCTGTCGTTGCCACTGACGGTGCCAAAAGCTGTATAATGATTTGTTATATATAAAGACGTCAAAAATTGTGCCACAATATTTTGTTTTCTGATTGCCATTACATGCTGTTTGGTTTAACTGGCTTAGGTCAGACTATCTTGCTTTTAAATATCATACTAAATAAAGTGCTGACAAGGTAATTAGATACTCGCTCAATGCGAGTAAGGAGAAATACAAAACACTTAGCAACTTTGAGGAAATTTCTGTCATATTATTTGACTACATGAAAACTGATCGCAACAACATGAATAAATTCAAGATGTCACTAAGCAAGAGCGGTAATTTAATATACTTAGCACATTATTGACAAGATCAAAAACAAGTTCGGTACCAGCAAAGGAGTACGAATATTGTTATCTATTGCAACAGCGGCCCATCTGAACTTACTAAAGTTATTATTCGATAGCAAACAAGCCAGCAATGAAGGCATATAAGTTGACATTGAAATCCCTAAGATATTGGATAAGCTACTTCAGCAAAGTTTACTTTAAAAAGCCGATTGCAAAGTTTTACACAATAATGTAATATACCTATGAGTTCGTTTCAAAATGTTACTGAAAGCAGCAACAAATTTCGGCATCTGTGTTCAGCTAACGACACAGAAACATTGCTAGCCATCATTTCAGGCGCCTATAACATCGTCGACATCATAGGTAAAGATAATAGTGACGGAGCGAGGTCACATTAGCGATAACATTCTTACTGAGCTTCTACACTAAAAAAGAGAATGACGTTTAAGACCGGCTACAAGATTGATTTTACAATAAGCAACAGCCCTCGTGATCTGCTGGGATTCAGCTCACATATTCCGCAGCAAGATAGCGTGCTCATAATATTTTGTGTTCCAAAAGAGTTATATGTCGATGTGACTAAACCCATGCTATCTGCAGCGTCAGTCCGAGAGCGGTGACTGAATCTCTGATGAGAGTCAAGCAATATTCTCTAATTTATTATCTTGTAAGCAATGTGCATAGTATACTAGCAATCAAAAATGTCGATTACAGACAATTCAGGAAACATCGTGAACTTGAATTTCTAGTATCTGACATTTTACTTGCGTCATCGCTAGCAAAAAAAAAAAAAAACCTATGTAATTGAGTTGTATAATGAATCCAAGACGAAATAAACGCAACATGATAGCTGGATGACATTTTGAAATAATGTTTGGTAGAATAGTTGCGGTCTTGCCTGGCGTAGCACAGAAAAGGATTTTTCTTGCCTCTAGTTTTTCAGCGTGTGCCGCATCAGCAGCAGAAATTGTAGCTCTAAGAAACTATCGTAGAATAAATTTTCCTCCGCCTGCCAGCGCTGATCAAAGAGCTCATCAAAGAAATTGCGCATACAAAAGAGGCGGAGCGAGTGATGTTAGCACAGCCAAACAATTATTATCTAAGCGTAATGAAGAAATTTTAAATGGGCTATATACGCGGACGCTAAACCAAATATCACCCGTGGAAACAAAATATTATGGCACGATCTGATCTAATGAGAATTTTTGTCCCATATAATCATGTTGTCCAGATATACCCTTGAGTAGTTCAAGTTTTTTGACGAGGAAATTTCCTTTTCGCACGGGATGGTGACTAAGCGGAAAATAGCCAGTTATTTATCAGCATGGACGTGACATGGATTGCTGTCCGCGTCAATAGCAGACAGTATCCAGAGCGTGGGTGTAATGTAATTTTGCACCACTGAAGAAAACGTTTGCTTGCGCTTACTTCATGCTAACAAATATCAGGATGTCGGAACAGGAACTCAGATATCTCCTGACGAATATGCAAACTGGATTCTATTTTTCATTTTGACGTTTCTAAGCGCATGGAACGTACAAAGATTATATGAGGGATGTTGAGGTCAAGTGGACTATATTACCTAAAGTACCTGCAGGCTATAACGTTTACGCTCAAAATAACGTAAGACCGATTTCTCATACTGGATGTTCTTAACGGCAATATGGCAGTCATCGTTTAAGATAATTGTAATTTGTCCAAATAATATGGTATAATGCGCTACATCTCGGTGATCGTTGCTATAATGCCAAAAGATCCAAGTACGGAAAAAGCGTTGCTATAATACCAAAAGATCCATGTACTGAAAACAATTGCTGAGCCCCAGGCAGCAAGCAGAGGCAAGAATATTGTATAAGGGCCGTCTATACGAGATATTCCTTTTTCGTTCATGCTTTGCTCTCTCTCTCTCTCTCTCTCTCTCTCTCTCTGACTCGCTGAAGGACTGAAGTTGAAACTGAAGGTAAGAAAATTGCCTGGAAATTTCAAGTGGCAGTTCATTATCAATGAAAATCTCATCACATCAGCTGTCGTCTGGCAATAACAAATTTGTGCTGACTAACCTTCAGCATGACGAAGCGAGAAAACAAAGCACAGCAGGAAAAGGCGTCAAAATGAGTATCTCTGCGGCACAGCTTAAGGCTGAGTCTTGCCACTGCTTTTACTTGCTGCCGGTGGCGCATGTGCGCTGTTGCCTTAGCTCCTAGGAACATAATTTGGTCGCGCGACGTACGTACATAAAAGAGAGCTTAAAGACTCCAGTATCCCGAACCACAAGGCCGCTAAATAAATATAACATCGAGAAGGCACATGGTGACACACACTCAAATGACACGATGTCGAAAAAGGTAAGCTTATTGACAGCTTCGTTATCAACATCGGTAATTGACGACTCTGTAACAATTGGGTCGCATAATCGACATGCCAGAGAGTAGCGATGCAGAATATGTTGATTTGTTTGGTCTACCTCAATCCGATGCAGTCAAAAATTAAATATCAGGCCACATTAAAACGTGCGTTTATAACTCATCACAAATTCAGCATGTGGATGGTTCAGCTTTTCTCTTCACTTTATTAGATCCCGACGCCAAGGAACATCCACATTAACCATACAACTCATATTCGGAACGATGCCAACCTTTGGATAACGACAAGTTACTTTTGCGCAACCTTGATACGCGGTAGAGCCATTTAATCATGATTAGTTCTGCATCATTATAGGTCACATATATTTGTGTATAAAATTCAAGTAGAATGACCGCAACTTACTTCTTATCGCTCAAGATACCTAAATCCCTTATATCAGACTAAGAACAATCATTCGATGGTGAAGTCAATATCCGTTGAGTATGGAAAAAGAAAATTTCCGTTTTGTCAAAGCCATCGTTGGCAGCGGCTCTCCCAAGCAGCCTATTGTCGTCCTGGATACTTAACGTCATAAAATATTTATGTTTAGTTTTTAGTGTTTTGCTGATATATAATGCACACCTGCTCCGACGATATTTATGTTCAAAGAAGCAAGATAGTTACCATTAAACTATGTACAAGCGATGCAGAATATATCTCAGAGCCTTTGATCTTCATGTGCTTATTGAAAAACATCCTAATCCAAAAGTTGTTTGGACTCTGGCCACAACTATACTGGCCCGTGGAATCCTTTGTGTAAACAGCTTTATGCTAACGATCAGCCGCTTCCTGGCCAATAACCATTAAACCATGTAAACGTCACAGCGATGCTGCATGACATTGGCTATAGAGACCGACCAAAGGAAAGAAAACTGATATTATTATGTTTGATACGATAGAAGCAATAAAGCCAAGGGGAATGAGTGAACGAAGAGACAATACTTTCCTCAGAGACTCTATATGACTTAAATATAAGCTTGGCGTAGGAACATTCAAACCAAGAAAACCAAAACCAAAATAAAGATTACATAAGCCAGTGAGAAGCAGTTTTCATGAGTGCAGACCAGCAAAGCTCTGGGTAGATCACGGCGGCGAATTTTATAACAATACGTTGTGAGAAATCATTCATACTGACTACTGGCTTGTACATAGCAACCTTATGCAGCATACCTAACATCATAAATTAATTTGGAAGATTAGTCAAACTTAATAAATTTAAGTTGTCCCGGTAAATTAACGGTAATAAATCTTTCAAAGCCGTTGTTGAATCGCGCCAACTCCTCGTACGACAAATTCAATCTCGCACTGTCATTTTTGATGTGATATTTTATTGTGTACCTCTGCGGCCTTGCGTTGTAATGCAAGTATGTGTTTTCGGCGTGGTTGTACACGTCGTTGTAGCTTCGCGCTCATCTTATTCGCACAATTTTTTTCAGATAAATTTATTTATAATGGCGGATACTATTGTTTATATCAAGGACGTCTATTTCAAATTGTCAGAAATGATAAAGACAACAACTTGCTGATGCGACATAGTACACCCTTCGTTAAGAAATATATTCCTCTGCCAGTGCTAGGAATAATCAATTAGAGAAATGTTCTGATATACATATATTCCTGTCCGGAGCTATCATGGGATGTAGCGCTCAAGCCTACAAACATTCAGCATAGCCGTGTCTCAGAAACTTCCTGTTGCCGATTTCTCCTGGTTGGATCCAGACCATTTGACAGAAAAAACTATTACGTAGCGACAACGACATAGGCTACGTTTTTGATGTGGATTTAAAATATCCTGGTGTCCTACATGATGCGCATAAATGACTATCAATAGCACTAGTAAGTATGACAGTAGGTGACGATATTCTAAGTCCATATTCCGCTCCGCTTAAGGAAAAACTTGGTGCCGGGAATTTTAATATTTCAAGACTGATTCCCAATCTGCTGGACAAACGATGCTATTTTATTTACTACAAAAATCTTATGCAGTGTCTAGTTTTAGGAATGCGGGTGATTAGAACTCATCGCGTAGTAAAATTCAGAGTAGAAGCTTGGCTATAGTCTTATATTTATTTAAACAATAAAAATAGAGAAGCTGCGACAAATTATTTTTTAAATATTTTTATTATTCATGCTAATGAGTAATTCTGTATTTGAAAAAATATGGAGAAAATTAAAAAAGTGTCATCATCGAATTAGTTAACGAAGTGGTTCGAAGCGACAAGCTACCGCTCTTTCGCCTCAATGAAAATTTTTGACGAGAGTTTAGATGCTATCCACCACAAAAATATATATTTGAAAATGCATAAGCCACTCTACTTTGAGTTTCCCGTGCTCGCGATCTCCTTGTATTTCATACTTGATTTTCGTTATACTACGACCATGACCAAATCTACCGACCAATCCTAACTGCTGCTGAGGGTCACCTGACGTACTTTGTTATGGAATTGGAACATAAACCATTTGCGACGATATGTTTGCGATGCGAGAAAAATTTGATTTCTCAGGTCGTCTTAGAGAAGAAAGCATTCTTCTTAGAAAGTGTCCTGACGGAAGCAACAAAATATTTTTGCGTAAAGTTAATGAAGAAAACATGACAAGGATGCAAGAGTTCTTCGCTCTAATCTGTAAATGTACTTGCTGAAGTTGCTAGATTATTCCGGAAAACGTAGAAACGTATCAAGAAAAAGTAGTCAAAAATATTATCAGGTATGGTGACTATTCTGGAGGATGTTGTGCATAGGAGACTTCATCCTCACTTCAAAAATAAAGCAGTAGATGCAGCAGAGAGATGTTTTTACATAGTTGACCCTGATCTAAGCAAGAAAAAATAGAACATAAACCTAACTATTATGTACAAAATGTTTATAATGAAAATTGTATGACGCCTTAGGAGAAACTGAATGTGTACAGCGCGCTGTTGACGTTTGAGTAAGACGTTTTTATCGTGCTTGTACAACAATAGTAGATAATCCTGATTGATTCAGTAACGCAAATCTCTCTTGTTCTCTTCTTTCCAAGTTTATCGGCTATACTGGTCGTGCTTCCTTAAAATTGTTGCCATCCTCAGCACGACCTCTCATGCTATTAACCCCAGCACGATCTATACTGCTAGTAACCATCTCGAGGTTTTTCAACAGACTGTCTGCTGTTTCCATTTAGTTTCCTCGGAAACATTCAAACATAAGACGTTGTCCCGTCATGTCTTATACACAAACCAGCTCCGGAAAACAAGAAGTAACATATCTTCAATTGCTCAAATGTTTGGATAGCACGTTTAGCTTTCTAGAATGCCTTATTCACCAAGCGGATTCGCCTAGGAATTATTGTAAACGGGGAGAGTTCTACATTCCATAATATACTATAAATGTTGTCGCTAATTGTAGGATCAGGTCAGGCAGAGGCAAAAGGAAAAAAAAAAAACAAAGACGGTAACATAAGACAACAAACCCTTATGCTGCTTCTACAAAAGAAACCAGCAATCGGGAATTGGCGACTATGATTTATTTCTCATCTCGTATCAGCAGAAAAAATGGAACGACTGCTGATGTCTAGTGTATTATCTGCTTCTAACATTCAAAGTAAAAACATCTTGCTCGCCCGTGTCGATAAATTTTGCTTGCACAGGACGATGTTTTATGCTTGACAATTATATTGTCTATCTCGAGATGACTTTGAGGTTTTCTAATCTGTTATATGACCTGTCGCCGTTTATATGATTAATGATAACTTCTCTTGGGATGAGACTGTGATGGCATTCAGAAATAAATTGACGTGTGCTCAGTACTTTCTGGCATCTGCCTATGCTGGCAACTGCGAGGAGGATGTAGCCGTATGAATTTTTGTTAGAAATTTATGACGTAAGATATGTGTGGCGTCTCCGTCCTCATTCAACTCATTTAGATTGTAGGTAGGATGATCTTTCCTAACCATGACGTATCAGTAAGCTACCGGTCAACCCCATGCGTGGCCAAACCCTATGCATTATTACAAGCGCACAGCAAACTTTTTCTAACAACAAAATTTGCAGACAATTTTACTTTCATGATGTGGGGACATGGCGACGCTTGGATCTTATGATGATAACATTGTCTGCACTGTTAGATTCTACCGGAAAAGCGATATGTTCTTGTAATAACTACATAGTCCCCTTTTATCATGATACCAATGTCCTTTCAGTAATATGCAGGTGTCGTTGCACTTAAGGTACAAGCCGTCATGCTCAACGACAACGTCCTGGCTCTGATTGTTTGATCGTCTCCACGTTTATACTACTAGCCAGTATCATTAGAGATTGCAACATAAACCGAGAATATATTCCTTACCATCGCATCCTACAGATAAATAATATGAATATAGAAATACAGTAAGTTACATTTTCAAGCAATACAGATTCAGTATAAAACTGTGGTCTTTACTTAACATTTTAATACATATAGCCAAACCAAATTATTTTAATATTTTACATATTTTAAGTATGGATGGTCCTCTGGAAAGAGCAATTCAGGCCTTTCAGTTCAAAGCTTAATTTTGATGTTTGCGAATTACATCAACCAACTATCTGAGCATCAAAAACTTACATTTCTGAACTATAATCCATATTTCAAAGAATTTAAAATTACCTTCCTGTTTCGGCTATACCAGATATATCTCTTTGAAAATATGTCACATGATACACACATTGTGGAAATATTAAGACTCATTCTCAAGATTTCTAATTCGGGATTAAAAACACATTTTTAATGATGGAGATTATTGAAGGTTGTAAACTCATTTTCCAGGTTTGAGCTGTAGCAGATAGATAAAGCATTATTTTAAAGAAAATATTTTCTAACTCAAGTATAAAAGGTATATAATGAAACTTTTAAAAATGCATCTCAGTTTTATTAATTGTGTTTTCGGGAACAAGGCCAGTAACATTCTTTAAATAATTTGTTTTGTTAAATTTACCGATCCCTTTGTAATCTTGTGATTTTTTTCAGTGCAAAGTATAAATGATCCCAATTTTTCAGGCATTGCCATTTTTTAATTTGCTAGTAACTTCTGATGAAAGTTGGACGAAACTTAGAACCTCAGCAATAGGAAGTAGCAGTCCATTAAAGCAAGCTAAACACGATAACAATGGTCACATCATGATCAGCTACAACTGGTGCCATCAAAAAAAAATGAAACAAATCAGGGATCTACTTAAAGAAAAAGGCTACTCTGTGTGGATGGATATTGACAACATGTCTGGCTCTACACTTCAAGCAATGGCCGAGGCCGTAGAACTAGCGCATGTTGTTCTTATGTGCATGTCACAAAAATACAAGGACAGTTCCAATTGTAGAGCAGGTAAGATTTTAAAACATATGGTACATTTAATGAAATTGTTTTGTCGGAAGCAGCATGTTTCACATGGACGGTGTTCAGTTGATGTAATGAATTATTATTATTACTCGTAATGGAAAAAAGTTAAGTGGATAACTGAATATGCAAAGCATTTGCACACACAAACACAAACACATATATATTAGCAACGAGAACTATGCATGTAAGACAAGTATTACAAGAGGTGTGGACTAATAAATGTCTGGCATGTTTGTACCGCTTGTAACGCAAAGCATTATTATTATTATTGAATGCATAATATCAAATAAATACTAGAAACTTTATATGAAATATTCGACTTGATATATTAACATCTAATCTATATATATATATATATATATATATATAT
>JAECUM010052375.1:0-20229 GCA_016617855.1 Megalonaias nervosa
ATGTTGCTGAAAGGAGTAATGGGAACAGTAGGAGGACCCTTGCTGAAAGGAGCATTATGAAACATCCTGGGAGGATGGAGATAAAAAGGTACCAGAAGATAAAGGGGACCTTTGGAGTGAAAAGATCTCAGACGTGATCCTTGAAATCCGATGGAAGGACGAAAACTGGCTTTAGTGCCTTACAAACCATAGATAGAATACCATCGTTGGCAAGAACAACGAACCCCGCATTTACTTCCCAATCATCATTTGACCGAAATGTCCGAGTTACAACACGAATTCCAATCGTTGATGGATCGCAGCGATTTGTCAGAAACGGAAAAATCGCAACGGTACGGTCAGTTGTTGCAACGACTGCCACATCGGACACGTAAATCCGTTTCTAAACCACCCCCTCGTCCCATTCAGAGTGGAATCAGTGAAGAGTGGATCACTTATTAAAAAATGGAGAATGTCTTAGCCAGCATTTACTACGATCCATCCCATCCCGCAGGTTACGGAGGAGTTCAGAAATTGTATCGTGCTGCCAAAACTCGACTGAAAAGTGTTCGTTTACCTCAAGTGCAACGTTGGTTGCAAGAACAAGCCACGTACACCTTACACAAGCCCATTTGACGGAAATTTTCCAGAAGTCGCACCCGAGTGGAGGGCATCGATCATCAATGGCAAGCCGATTTAGCTGATGTCTCTCATTTGGCCACCTATAACCGTGGTTACAAATATTTGTTTTGTGTCATCGGCGTCTTTTCCAAATTTGCTTGGGTCGTTCCATTGACTTCCAAATCGAGCAGTGAGTAAGTGCGAGCCCTCAAACTGGTGTTGAAACAAAGCGGTCGTCACCCTCTTTGATGGCAAAATGACAAAGGCACCGAATTTCTGAACCAAGCTTTCCAAAAAGAATTGAAGAAACGTGATATTCATTTTTTCACCACCGAGAATCCCGATACCAAAGCCAGCATCGTGGAACGTTTTGAACGCACCTTGAAAGAACGCATGTGGAAATATTTTGCGCATCAACACACTCTCAAGTACAGCGACGTCTTGCCACAGCTCGTCCAATCGTACAACCAATCTTACCATCGGAGCATTGGGCGAGATCCCCAAGAAGTGACTCCTGACAACGAAGTGACTGTCTTCGAGCGCCTGTTCGCTACGTCCCCAACAGTGACTGTCCCGAAGAAAGGTGGAGTGTTGGCATCAGGAGATTGGGTACGCATTGGCAAAACTAAACGCACTTTCGACAAAGGTTACTTACCCAACTGGACCACCGAATTGTTTCTTGTCACTGAACGATTGCGTGGCCGTTATCCTCCTGTCTATAAATTGGAAGACATGAACGGGGAAGTGTTAAAAGGAACGTTTTACTTGCCCGAGTTACAACGTGTGACCAAAAAAGAAGACGACGTGTACGAGATAGAAAGCATTCTCGATCGAAGAACTCGTAAAGTGGGAAAATGACGTGTCAAAGAAGTCAAAGTACGTTGGAAAGGATATCCTCCCAGTTTTGACTCTTGGATTGACGCTTCGCAACTCATCGACTATAAAAAGAAGTGACCATCATGCCCTTCAACACAGCCTCAGCTACTTCAGTAACCACTCCGTCGCCCAGTTCTTCTCTGCAAGATGTACAAAAGCAACCCTTGTGGGTGTGGTGTTGAGATCGTGTGCCTAAAACGCAAATCGTCTTTTTCTGCCAAATCTTTGTGGTGTATTGTGTCTTCGGTGCTGCCATTGCCAATTTGAGTTTGCAACAAGGAGACAAACAATTGTGGACCATTTTACTTAGGAGTTGCATTGGTTACCTTCTTCCCAATCCGTCTCTGAAATATTCCTCTAACGGAAACAACAACGGGAGTCTTGTGTCCAACGTTAGTCCTCCTTCCAACAGTCACCCTAACCATCCTCTTTTAGACACTCCTCTGACTTCCAGTGACTCCTCGGACACTAGAACTGTGGAATTGTGAACAACCAATTTTACTTAACGTTACTCAGTGACAGTTCCATGGAGGCGTTTCCCAATAACACTTTGTGCTGTTTCTCGGCGAGATTACCTCAAGCCATCCACTTGGATCATGAAGCCCATTGGGAAGTGGCTTTGGTGGAAATGATTCACCCTACACAAATCAAAAACATCATCGAAAATCAAAACACTTTTACGGTAGAAGTTCATGACCCGCAAGTGCAGCAAGCTATCGATGAACGTGCCACTATAGCTGTCTTTATGAAAACACAAGACCCCAAAACTAATCGCTCCACTTATCTGTTGAAACTTCCTCCAGGCCATTATTTTAGTGGTCAACATTTTGTGAACGCCATTGCCGACAGGTTCAATTTCATGTTTGGTAAAAGCTTGGAGAAAGCCAGAAGAAGTGTCATGATCGAGCACCACAAAATAGCTCGTCGCCTACTGATCAAATTTTCAGAGGTCAAAGTATTGGCTATTACGTTTTGTCCTGAATTGTATGACATTTTGGGTGGAGACCCCAAGATGATCAAGATTAGAAACGAAATACCAGTCGTGACCGGTAACTTGGATTTTGCGAAATATTTTCGATTCCCTGTAGAAATGAACCAAGGACTGAATTTGATGTTTGTGTACTCGGATGTGGTGGAGTACAACGTGGTGGGACACACCTCTGTACCGTTACTGCGTGTCATTCCTTTCAAAGTGGATTCTGCCACGAATGCTGACGAGGAAGGTGGAAACACCTATCACGTTCACCGCGAATTTGTAAATCCTCACTATTTACCCGTCAGTAAGTCGCATTTCGACACAGTCGACATTACTATAAAAGGAGATCTGGGACAAAATATTCCATTCACCAAAGGGAAAGTCACAGTGAAACTCCATTTTCGAAAACGATTACTCTAACTTTTTGTCAGTCATGTATCCTGTGTACCAAGGAGTCGCTCGACAGCGAGGACATGGTTTAGGTGATATGCTAAAATCAGCCTTTCGTACAGTGGTTCCCGTTTTGAAACCGATAGGGACACGGGGATTGCACGCCTTAAAAGATGCCGCGTTGACTCACGGCAAAGAATTGCTCCAAAATGTCATCGTTGACAAACAAAATCCCAAAGAAGCTTTCTTGAAAGCAGGCAAAAATGTCTTGCTTCAAACGGGTAAAGACATTTTGGGCCGGCGAGAAACTTCTATAAATGCCCTGGGCAATGCCGAGTCAGGCATTCCTGCTTCCCTGACGCCACAGCAAGGACAAGGCAGAAAAAGACGACGAAAACACCCCTTCAGAGGGCTTCACATCCCTAGAGTTAGAAAGACTAAGAAAAGAAAAACTGTCCGAGAGTTAGACGGTTTTAATTATTAAATAAAGAAAATGATGCACCGAGAGTCTTGTGCTTGTTCCAAGTCGGAACTGGATCTGTTTGCCATGCCACCCACCATGATGACGATGCAAGAATCCCAATGGGTCGAATTTCATCCCATCTCCTCTTTGACGGATTCAGCTCGAATGGAGTTTGAAATCAAAGGACAACCCGAAGATTACATCGATCTGAATAGCAGTTACTTGTATCTGAAACTCAAAGTGATCAAAACCGACAACACCAATCCGGGAGCCGATGCCAGAGTAGCTCCCGTCAACAATTTCATGCATTCCTTGTTCAGCGAAGTGGAGTAACAAACTGGTCAGCAGTAGCATGGATACTTACCCTTACCGAGCGTACCTAGAAAATCTCTTGACGTACGGAAAAGAGGCCAAGAACACTCATCTGGATGCTTGCGTGGTTTGGAAATCTGACACCGCAGGTGAAGACACGTTTAACGACACAGCCCTGACAGTCGATGGCAGTCCTCACAATGTGGGTTTTAACAACCGTCGAAAGAAAATCCTGCAAGCTCGTAGTTTAGAACTGATGGATCGCTTGCATTTGGACATGTGGTTGGAAGAGAATTATTTGCTGAACGGAGTGAATATTCGACTGAGACTCAATCTCAGCAGTTCCGCTTTCCATTTGATGGCTCATGCCAACGAGTACAAAACCATCATCCAAGAAACCAGACTTTACGTGCGTTGCGTAGAAGTGTTACCTAAATCGGGAAACGACATCAGGCAAACATTGAGCAGATCGACCACCAAGTATCCGATACAACGTATAGAAGTGAAAACGTTCATCATCAGTAATGCAGCCCTCAACGGAGCACACGATCAAAATCCTTTCCAGTTTAAGCACTACAGAGTGTCCAAGATCGAAGTCAGTCGCGATGGCAAGACCTTGTGTACCAGACCCTTCGAACCTAACTTTGCCCAGAAAAATTACTTGAGATCGTATTTGTCCCTGTACGAAGCTACCGGACAACTATGAACCAACACCAGCCACGGTATTTCGTACGAAGATTATGTAGGAGGTTACACTTTGTGGGCCTTTGATTTCACTCCAGACCAAGGCAGCGACGAGGGACATTTCCACCCTATACAATCTGGTCAACTGCGTGTGGTACTTCAGCTTGCAGAAGCTCTCACCGAGACGGTCAACGTCATCTTGTATGCCGAATTCGATAATACCATCGAAATCAACAGTTTGAGAGAAGTCATTCTAGGCTATTAGAAACAATGGAAGACACTTATCCTTCACTGAACGGTAGAGAATCTTTGGAAATGAAATGGGAGGATAGCATGAAAACAGAACCCCAAGACCAAGACAAAGAGGACGAGGTAGTGGTCAAGTCCAGATGGCCAGAACAAGAACAACATCATTTGTCCTGTTTTGTTAAAAACCTGGCGGATAAAATTACGGAATTGACCAAGAGAGATTGTTATGGATGTGAAAACGATCATCTCAGTCACATTCAACACGATAACTGTCTGAAGATGAGTGAAGAAGAAAAATTGGACGAGTATCTGGACGAAGCTAGGAGTCTCATCTCGGAAGAAGCAGTGTTGTATGAGTGGTATTAAGGCTTGCGTGATCATTCCTGTCCTCCATTGACTTCTCTTGAGATCTATCGCATCGAAGCTCCCTTAGCCCAGAGCTGGGAGAGAAGGCAAAGAAACGGCTACCTGGCAGAGCGCTTCAAACAAAAAGTCAGAATTGAATTGATGACTTATCATTACCTGTAAAAAGAAAAAAAAAAACAAAAAAAAAACAACACAACAAAAAAATGGATACCTGGGAACTTTATTACCTTTTGAACAATAGTTCGTATACTGCTTCTTTGAATCCTGTCATGTGCGCTAAAGATGAACTACCTCATCGCAAACCTCAAGATCATCAAGCTTATGTCATCAACACGGACGAAAATCATCTCCCCGGAACTCACTGGGTTGCCGTCTACTTCCCTCAAGAGGATTGTGTGGAGTATTTTGATTCGTATGGATTACCCCCTTTGGAAGACGACATCATTGACTTTAAGAGAAGAAATGCCCAGACGACACGATTCAATAATGTGAAATTACAAGGCACAGATTCCATGGTATGTGGACAATATTGTGTGTATTTTCTTCATCAACGCAGTCTTGGATATCCTTTAGAACATTTAGTGACTTATTTTGATCGTCACTCTTCTAGAAACGATGAGAAAGTAGATAGATGGTTTTGTGACCTTTATGGCTATCTTTTGTCTTTAGTTAGGAAACGTAGTGTACATGAATGGCCTCATGACTTCCATCAAAGGAAATCTCACATGATTTCACAACGTTGTCAACCTTGTCAAAAATAATTTGTTTGATGTTATTGTTGCTTGTTAATTGTTAGTAGTTGATTGTTGGTTGAATAAAAAATGTTGTGTTTTTGAAAAAAAATGTGTCCGTCGTTTGTTTTCAAAAAAAAAAAAGACTGTGAATATATGCTCTTTAACTTTCTCTCTATCCCTCACCATGACATTCGGTATCATAACGTTCCAACTCAACAAAAACCAAGTAAGGATGTTTTCTATCGCATCCACGTTTGAACCATATAAAGCGGGTTGGTCTCGAGTCTGGTCATCCACTGTTGACTCGTTAACCTATGAAGATGCCATCCAGACTAGCCAAGCTGAACGAAGCTTACGTCAATTTACATCGTGTCAGGCTAAACCTGATACCGAAGCCTGAAGAGATAGAGAATGTCAGGATGTTATCCATAGCCCAAGACCTGATAGAAGAGGTCTTCAGAGAGGAAATCAAGAAAGAACAAGAAGAATGGACAGAGAAGTACAAACTTTAGAAGCAGAGAGAACAGCAACAACAACAGCAGCAACAGCAGCAGCAGCAAGAACCAGACAGACTTTTTGTCGACTGCCGTGTGGACACCAATTAGTTCTCCTTCTCTTTCCGCAGAAGCAGGCCGTATCGTTTAGGAAAGCCTGCTGCCAGACGGGGACGCAATCTTAGACATTAGACAGTAAAAAAAGATTGCAATCACTCCCCATCAACAAATAAAACAGCCCTTTTCAGGGCTACGCCAATACTCTAGAAAAGACATACTAATTCAAATTGCCAAAACAAATTTCTGTGTGTGTGTGTGTGTTTAAAAAAAGAAGTGTATCTATAAGCACTTACTTTCTCTGTCTTGTCAAATCGTGCATGTCTGTGTTTGTAAGTAAAAAAAGTCAACGTGAGTGTCTCTTTTAGGTCCGCGCGTTTGATGTTTTGTTTTTGGTTATGGTAAGTTTTGGTGAAAGAAATATTTTCCTTCACGTTCGTGCTCCAGGAATATAAAGCAGAGCACTCGTCAGTCTGGCTGCCATTGTGGACTAGTCAACTTAAAAGAAGATGAGCAGACTACAAAAACTGTTGGAACTCCAGATGCACCTGGAGCATGCCAGGCGCCTTCTAGATGAGTTGGCTATGGAGGCGGTACAGGAGGAAGCCAGGTTAAAAGAAGAGGAGGAAAAAAGAAGGAAGAAGAAGAACAAAAGAAGAGAGGGATCCTGCCTCACCTCATGCTGAGACTTGTCTGTGAGGTCAAACCTGAGGTGAAGACGCCTACACAACCACTACCAACACCGCAGTCGCAGTCTACTACCAGCACCACAACGACCGAGAGCCGCTGTCCCGCAAATTGAAAATTGGGAGGAGGAGGCCTTGGAGGAGTTGGAGAGACAGCGGCAAGAGTGGGAGCCGCAGCTTCAGCAACATCATCCCAGGGTGTTGAATAGAAGAAGGAGAGAACAAGTGTTCACTATCCCTCAGACTGAAGACTGGAATAATGAAGCCAGTCAAGCTCCCTCTGCGCTCCCAACCACACGCATCAATTGGGAGCAGTATTGGAGCCGACGTTGCGTCTGTGGGGCCAGACCTGGTAGGTGCCACCATTAGCCAGGTGCAATTAGAGTTCAAAAAAAAAAAAAAAATCCCTTCTCGGAGCTAACCAAATCTCTAGAAAAGAGAGACTATTCAAGTTGCCAATTTGTGTGAATGTAGAGTAGTATGACTATAAACACTCACATCTTTACTGTTGTGTGTGTGTTTGTGTGTGTGTGTGTGTGTGTGTGTGTGTGTGTGTGTGTGTGTGTGTGTGTTTCTTCTCTTCCTTCGTTTGTGTGAATAGTATAGTGTGTATGTTTTATGCATTCGCGTCCGTTTGTGTGGATAGTAAATATGGTGTGTTTTATGCATTCGCGTACGTTTGTGTGGATAGTATAGTGTGTATGTTTTATGCATTCGCGTCCGTTGGTGTGGATAGTAGGTATGGTGTGTTTTTTCTTCTCTTCCCGTTTGTGTGGATAGTATATATGGTATGTTTAATGCGTTCTCGTCCGTTTGTGTGGATAGTAGGTATGGTGTGTTTTTTTTTTCTTCTCTTCCCGTTTATGTGGATAGTATATGTGGTATGTTTTATGCGTTCTCGTACGTTTGTGTGGATAGTAGATATGATATGTTTTTGAGTTCTCGTCCGTTTGTGTGGATAGTAGGTATGGTATGTTTTATGCGTTCTCGTTCATTTTTGTGGATAGTAGATATGGTATGTTTTATGCATTCGCGTTCATTGGTGTGGATATTAGATAATATGTGAAGTGAGTGCAAGGGATGTTTTCGTTCACGTTCGTGCTTAACGTATATAACGCGGAACGCTAGTCAGTCTGGCTACCCACGTTGACTTGTCAACACCTATCAAGATGGAAGTATTTAACCAACTAAAAGACAGTTGGTATTGGATGATGGATGGATCATACGTACTGGATAGGCTTGAAAAGGAATGGAGGTTCCCAGGCAGCTAAGCCTTGGTGATCAGACTGAAAGTAGCCAGTTTTGAATTACAAGGGATGATAGTGGAGGAAGCGGAGAAGTTGAGAGGCTTCATACAACTTAAATATGTAAGCGTGGGAACTTTGAAACAGGTGATTGATATTGTTATAGAAGTCAGATGTTATTTGGAAGACATATTCCATTTAACCGAGTGGCCTTCTGTCAAAAAAGGCTTAGACGGCTTAAAGAAAGAAGAAGAGATTATGAAAAAGGTAATGGGAGAAGAGGTGAAGAAAATAAAAGAGATATGGACAAAAGAGAGAAAGGAGAAGGAAAACCAAAAAAAGAAATTTATTTATGGACAAAAGAGAGAAAGGAGAAGGAAAACCAAAAAAAGAAAGAGGACTTTGAAAGACTGAACATTAACTGGATGAAAATACAGAAAAAATTTAGAGACATGGAACATCCAGACTGGATTCCAGACGAAGAAAAGAAAAAGACGAAGAAAGGAATCATTGGAAAATTAAGAAGCTGGTGGAAGAACTGGAGACAATAGAAGCAAAAACCAAAGGCCCTTTTCAGGGCCACTCCACTGCCTCGAAAAGATTTATTCTTTCTTGCCTTTATATGTGTGTTATCTATGTATTATATATGTCCTATGTCTATGTCTCTCTATTGTATTTGTCCCTCCCTAGAGTAGCTGCGCGTATTCAGGTCAGCCCCTTGCTACATTGTTACAAGTGTCCAGTACCGTGACGTCAACCCACCTGTTCCATTCCTCTTGTCGCTATACAAAATTCCATTGAGGCTATAGTGCCGGGACATTTTTTTTGAGGCTATAAATCTTGAGGCTACGGTACACAGGGTGGTATTCTTGAGGCTATAAATCTTGAGGCTACGGTACAACCCCCTAAATTAACATTACGGTCTACGTGAGGCTATACAGCCCCTATATACTATTACTCATATGAGGTGCACTACGAGAGAATGGAGTCGCTAAACACGTCAAATTGATATTCTTTTTCCACTAAGTAATGACTGTAATAATGTAATAATGCTGTCAATCTGAGTTATATTGCATTTACTGTGGGGGAAAAAATATATCATCCATGGCTGATGTACACACATGCAAAGTAAGATACTAATATTTTACTTCGTATGTTGCATATTGTAACATGCGTGTAATAAACAATTATGTCATTTGTCACTGTCATTGTTATTGTCACATTCCTACAACCACTTCTGAGGTTATTTCACGATCTGACGGAAATGGCCGAGCAATGTTCAGATAGGTTAAGGACAGTCGATCCACTTCGTTCTGTAACAAGTGAATCGGTGACATATTTTGGCATTGACCCACTTCCTGTGAAGACGTATTGAGGTCAAATACATTGTGTGTTCATCATAAGACGTTAAGACGTATTGAGATCAAATACATTTTACATTCATCATAAGAGGTATAAAAAAAAAAAAAAAATGAAAATGACTTGTTTCAACAAACAGACTAGCAACTTGAAGGGCGATTTCGTCCGGAAATGTTAGGATTGTTATATTGGTCATGTTGGTTATAGGTGCTTATCAGTAATAAAGCATAAAAGAATGGAATAAAACAATGTCGCGACAGGAAACGTTGCTCTTGAATCTCTGGGTTCGTTTTGGATATATTATGTTTGTTTTAATAATTGCGTTGGTGATAATTGGAAGATTTTTTTAGGATATTATTTTGTTTTGGAGTTTTACGTAATTTGTCTTACTGATGTACGTCAATAAAGTTGCATTCATAATAATTCATCGACTTTTTGCAGAAAAATAGTATAATTTCTCAAATTGGATGGTTAAAATGTAAATGTAGAGTCACGTCCTTCCAGTGGCGTAGCTAGGATATTTGGGCCACTATAAGGACCCCATTTGCAAAGCTTACTGATGTGCCCCTGCCAATATATAGTGTAAAAACATTAAGTCATGGGCCCCTACGCTTGGCATACTCTTGCTATAGGGTAGCTACTCCCACGCTTCTTCCTGTTGTAGAACTGCATCGCATATTACAATCATTGTATTCACTCTTTTCAAATTTGCAGATTGTGAGCGAGTGTGTGATTTCGATTTATACCGTAGCTGTAACAATTGTTCAGTCATATCGCTTGAATGGCTGCATTGTGGCAGTTGATAGTGATGTCTAGCACGGTTGGAGGGGCATCATGCTGCAGGCATGTAACATCATGTCCCACCCAGTCTAATTATCCTGACACCAGACAGACCAGTCCTAACACTAACCTCTTAATGCTGAGCGCCTAGCGAGACAGCTGTTAGTACCATTTTTGTAAGTCTTTTTTTATGACTCTGTCAGGGTTCTAACCTGCGACCTCCCGCATCCGAGGCGGACGCTCTAACCACTTAGGCTACCGGAGCAGTCAATTCGCAGATTGTGATTTTCAAACGGACGTGAAGGGTTGTAAAAAATGAGGTTATTGTAAGAAAAAATACCAAACGCCGTTGTATTTTCTCATATTTTGTCTCTGATTATTAAATGCATCTGTATGGCTGTGTGACTCTCTGTCTGTCTCTCAAGTCGAATGTATTTGTTTTAGTCAGTTATTACAAAAATGATACTTGAGTTAGGATTATTCGATAATGAAATGCGTTTATAGTTTATTGTCAGCGTGTTTGAATGTTTTAGTTTTTATCTCTCTCAAACCCGTATGTAGTGTCATTGCCTTGGCGTAAGAACGTCTGCACTGTACCTAAACACCGGCTAAAGGAGCGCATCGTATTCCAACTTAAAAAGTCTGAAAGTTCGAGTACGGATATCCGGCTCCGTCTTCTGAGTTATTCTGAATTTAGCAATTTAAAACGGTCTCATAATAAAACGAATTTCAGTGGTCTATGACACAAATGAATAAAACAAACAGAGATATAAAGTTTATCAATTCATACATAATTATTCATATATTTATAGTATTTTACATCTTTTATTCTATTTTGTTGTTGTTGTTGTTTTTTAAATTTTTTTATTTTTTTTACCGTGGTTGTCTTTCATCAGTTTCTCTCAAAACTGCACATTGTGGGTTATTGTTTAAGGGGGGCGGTTCTTTTATATTTTTTTTTCTGCCTTGTTGATTTTTAACGGCACTTTTAACGCATGACCGGCTCTGCCAAATTAGCTACTGTGTACAAGGTAACTTCTCTGCCTTTGCTGTCTACCTTTTGTTGCTTTGAAACAACAGCTGCTGGTAACGTGATGTTTGTTGTTCATTTATATATGTCATCATTTCGATGGACATTTCAGACCGGTTTTTAGCCGTGCATGTACAAGATATATATATATATATATATATATATATATATATATATATATATATATATATATATATATATGTTTTATCACTTCGTTATTGCGTTCTCTCACATATATGGAACTTCATTTTCCAAGGCTTGCCAAAGGTAAAAATCACATATCAAGTTTCGTATAATCTGCGTCAAGTTAGTACTCATGTGCTATACAATATTCATATACACTGTGCTCGGAAATAGATCATATCTGTGTCTCTCTGATCCACTGAATTCCTCTCTCTCTCTCGAGTGATTGTATACACATCAGGTCTTTTGTCCGTCCTCGTTATCAGCATAGATCTTGTAATAGCTTCAGATTAATATTGCTATCGTCATATTCCCAGAAGCCAGTATTTATAAATAACTATTATACGATATGACAACCCTACGCAAGAATATAGGCCATATTGTGCGTCATGTGACACAGTCCTTGTGACAAATAGGTTTTAACAGGACACGGCAATAGATGAAAGCTAAATGTTGGACGCGAATGACAAGTTTGGAAGTGGGATCAGGTGATAACTGGTAAGTAGTCAAACACACGTGACAACTGCAAGATTCAGTTGTTTTTATATTTTCTAAATTGTACGAAGAAACAGTGGTGTTTACATACTCATATTTCTTATCATGAAGTCAAAGCTATTTGCATTTGTCTGTTAAAGGTTTAGGAGAGGGAATGAACAAAATCCGTGATACGTCCGTCCACTCGTTTGTCCCTTCCGTATCACGTGTCAGATAATTATACATTTGGTCAGTTGCCATGGAAACGTTTTAATGTCTGAATGTTGTTCATGTCCATCTGGAGCAGACGAAAAATGTTTTTCTTCCGAATGGAATGCTTTATTTTTCTGTTACGGTTTTAGTGAGAATAAAACATGGCCAGATGTAGTGTTGGTGGTAGTTGTTTTGGCGGCGCGAGGGTTCCTGGCGCCCGATGGTAGTGTTCTTTAGTGGCGCCCCTTCTTTTGCTACAGTAAACAGTATAATGTGCATTACAAAAACCACCCTCCTTCGACTGTACCCAAGGCCGGCCCGGCCACATAGGTCAACTAGGTGGTCGCCTAAGGCACCAGGCTTTAGGGGATGCCAAATTAGATGGAACTGATTTGTGTTCCTCGAGGAACATATATATATATATGTTTTATCACTTCGTTATTGCGTTCTCTCACATATATGGAACTTCATTTTCCAAGGCTTGCCAAAGGTAAAAATCACATATCAAGTTTCGTATAATCTGCGTCAAGTTAGTACTCATGTGCTATACAATATTCATATACACTGTGCTCGGAAATAGATCATATCTGTGTCTCTCTGATCCACTGAATTCCTCTCTCTCTCTCGAGTGATTGTATACACATCAGGTCTTTTGTCCGTCCTCGTTATCAGCATAGATCTTGTAATAGCTTCAGATTAATATTGCTATCGTCATATTCCCAGAAGCCAGTATTTATAAATAACTATTATACGATATGACAACCCTACGCAAGAATATAGGCCATATTGTGCGTCATGTGACACAGTCCTTGTGACAAATAGGTTTTAACAGGACACGGCAATAGATGAAAGCTAAATGTTGGACGCGAATGACAAGTTTGGAAGTGGGATCAGGTGATAACTGGTAAGTAGTCAAACACACGTGACAACTGCAAGATTCAGTTGTTTTTATATTTTCTAAATTGTACGAAGAAACAGTGGTGTTTACATACTCATATTTCTTATCATGAAGTCAAAGCTATTTGCATTTGTCTGTTAAAGGTTTAGGAGAGGGAATGAACAAAATCCGTGATACGTCCGTCCACTCGTTTGTCCCTTCCGTATCACGTGTCAGATAATTATACATTTGGTCAGTTGCCATGGAAACGTTTTAATGTCTGAATGTTGTTCATGTCCATCTGGAGCAGACGAAAAATGTTTTTCTTCCGAATGGAATGCTTTATTTTTCTGTTACGGTTTTAGTGAGAATAAAACATGGCCAGATGTAGTGTTGGTGGTAGTTGTTTTGGCGGCGCGAGGGTTCCTGGCGCCCGATGGTAGTGTTCTTTAGTGGCGCCCCTTCTTTTGCTACAGTAAACAGTATAATGTGCATTACAAAAACCACCCTCCTTCGACTGTACCCAAGGCCGGCCCGGCCACATAGGTCAACTAGGTGGTCGCCTAAGGCACCAGGCTTTAGGGGATGCCAAATTAGATGGAACTGATTTGTGTTCCTCGAGGAGTTGGGGGTGGGTGAGTGCCAAAATCATAGTTCGACTAGTGCGCCATGAACCCTTGAACCAGCCCTGATTGCACTCTTCCCACTCACACTCACCTAAATATAAGTTTTCTGAAGAATTACCCCACCTTACACTCAGGTGAATGAGAAATATTCTGAAAATTTTTGCTGCAAAAAAAAAAATCCCATCGGCGCCCTCTACACATGGCGTTCGGGGTCAGTTGCCACCTTCCATCCCCTCGCACCACCACTTGATTGTTGCAAACCTTGTATCAATATATATATATATATATATATATATATATATATATATATATATATATATATATATATATATATATATATATATATATAAAGATTCCTAAACATCAATTTATTATTATTATTTTGTACATTTACCTGTTCTTCATTGGTATTAAGGCATATATATAGTGACATTCCTAGGGTATGTACTATTTGTATTTATGGCCGTTTTTAGCATTGTTAGGTTTTAGTGATTATTTGTTTAGTGATTTACTAAGATCAGACCATCAAAATGCATAGTATTCACGAGACTTTATGGTAGCATGAATTAGTTTCGTAAAATCCCTTTGTAATTTTTTTTACATTCGAATTCGCTGGATATTTTCAGGTACAAGTATTAATTCATTTGAGACAGTAATAATTCTTTAGGTGTTTGGGTAGTGTTTGTTATTGCAAGGCTTGGATTACCGATCTACAGTTTAGAAAGGCTTACTGATGGGTCATACAAAATATAACGCAAGAAAACCCATGCAAATCTCGTGAATGTATGGTCATTAGGAGCAGCAGAGAGGGTGAACAGACCACTTGCCTGAGACCTTATTTTTGAAAATTAAGGGTTCCTACGAAGGCTGAAAAAAATAAGTTTTTTGCCTTAATAATGAAAACTTCTTTAATTGACCAGATTTTTTCACAATCTGGTCACATACGTATGTCATTCACCCTCTCTGCTGCTATAAATTAAACAGCCATTATAGATATTATCAATAATGAGTATTGGAGAACCACACTCAGCTAAATTAGCTCGAGAGCGACTAGAGGCAATTAAAAAATATCTACCTGTTCGTGATTCTGTTAAGCAACAACTACAATCGCGTCAGGAATCTCAAGTTGAATTTGAAGAGGATACAAAAAAATTATTTAAACCTATCACTGAGACCACTAAAGGTATTCAACCTGTGTTGGAGAAAACCGCTGAAGTAACTGGAAAAATAGCTGAAGGAACTGAAAAAATAGCAAGAAGAACTAAGAAAACAAAAGAAATTTTACGTGAACTTCCAGCCGAAATAGCTGCTGCGATGCCAGTCCTGGAAATACCTAAAGATGAAGATCAACCTGAAGGTGCTGAAATAGGTGATATAAAAGAACGTCTACCAGAACAAGAAGAAAGAATTAACATAAATGACAAATTTATCGAAGGTGCTATTAATTATATTAAAAATATTAAAAATTCAGGAGATTTAGCTATACTTGCTGTGCAAAGTTATAATGATCGAAAAAATTATTTAAAACCTGAATATGCTGATAAACCTATAGGTCGTGATAATTGGTACAAATGGATATTTCGCATATACCATGACGCTGATCAGGCTAGAAATAGTGATCTAAAATATATTAAATATATTTATGCAATAGATAATTATATTAGCTTCATGCAATTACCGCCAGAACAACAACAACAAATAATTAAACAACAACAACAAGAACAATATCAACAACAACAATATCAACAACAACAAGAACAATATCAACAACAACAATATCAACAACAGCAATATCAACAACAACAAAAAACACCACCACTACCACAACAATCTGAACCACCATCACCACAACGAGTACAACAACTACAACAAGAGCTACAACAACGAGAACAAGAACGACGAGAAAAAATACAACGATTGAGATCACCACGACAAACTGAGGAAAAATTTCAAGACGCTCCCGGAGCAACTGGAAGTGGTTTAGGAAGTGGTCTTATTACCTGTCCCAATAATGTCCTTGCTGATGTCGATCGATTAGAAATTCTCATCGGAGGAAAAAGAGCTGGTAATAATTCCCCAGAAATCATTAATGAAGCAGCTGATATTTGCAAACGATTATTTAGTAGCGGCATCATGGATATTAATGTATATCGATCTCTCATTAATGAAATCGCCGATGATTATTATAGTGATTAAGTATGTAATTAGTGATAAAATCACTTAATAATAAAATGATCATACACAATACTCGTGGACCTACCATGGTCAGGGTAATAAACTCTCGATTACCGTATACAAAACGACCTACGGAGATGGATTAGGTGATGTTATTCAGGGTCTGTTTAGAAGGATAGCCCCAAAAGCAATACCGATTGCAAAGCAGCTGGGAATGAAAGCTATTGATGTTGTTCGTGAAAAAGGTATAGGTGCTGTTGGTAATCTTGCTAGCAAAGCGTTTTCAGCAATTAAAGATAGACTATCACGATTAATACGCAGACCGACCCGACCTCAACCTGTGAAATTACCTAGCACTGAAGTGATGCCAGCAAGTGTAAGTAAAATAATAAATCAAGCAGCTAATCAAAAACTAGCGGAGTTAGCTGATATCCCGATGTCGGAAAAGGGAAAAAATATAACCGCTAGTCTGATAGCAGGAAGTGGTCTTCGAGTTAGACGAAGACGATAATAATAAAGATGTTTAAGCGCGTATCTGACCCCGCGTTTGACATGGATACACCAGTTCTCAAAGATGAGTCTGTGCGCGATTATCAGTATTATTCTTATGACGCACGAATTCCAGATCAGCGTGGACGAATCGAACTACAGGTTCAGGATACAAGTAGATATTTCTTACCCGCTGAAGCATTTATTGAAGTCGAAGGTGAAATTTTAAATAACGTTGCTCCTGCAGCACCAGTAGCATACGCCGCTGATATTAGGGTTGGTTTTGTTAATAATGGTATTATGGCGTTATTTGATAGCGCTACGTATATGATTGACGGAAAAAATATTGAATCAATCCAGAAGGACGTCGACGTTGCCACGACAATACTAGGCCTTGCAAGATACAGCGACGATTACTCAAGATCAGCTGGTCCATCAATGATGTTTGTCAAGGATACTTCTGACCATCCTGATAACAGACAATATGATATAAGACGACCTAGAAACAACCTCAATAACGCTGACGCTGATGTGTGGCCGGTGGTTCATGATTCTAATCCAAATTTCAACTTAGGATTTGCAGCGCGTCGATCAATGTTAAAAGGTGATAGGAGAAAATTTTCATGCGCAATTCCACTGTCACATATTTTTGGATTCTGTAGAAATGTCAGAAAGGTTATTTTTGGAGCTAAACACACAGTTGTACTTGTACGAAAAGGCGATGATAATGATGCATTATGGATACCCATTGGTGATGCTGGTAAAGTAGTACTAACAAAACTTTCCCTGTGGATGCCAGTGATGACTCCGTCAATATCCGAAGATGACCGGTTGCTATCTTTTATGAGCCAAGGCGGTAAATCAACTTTGTCATGGTTAACAATGACCACAGATGCTGTTCAGAGTGCAATTGATGGTTTATTTACATGTCAGATAGCTTCTCAGCAAGGTGTTTCTGCACCACGACACATATTTATTGCGTTTCAAAATAATGCACGAATAAACGATCAAACACGTAGTTACATGATATTTGACAAACTCGGTGTTTCTGAGATTTCATTAAGGATAAATGGACATCAACAACCATCCGAGGATATATTACTGAATTTTGAAAATAATCATGTAGCACGGGCTTATCATCGATTAATGACATTCATGGGTCGTGATCAAAACATTGATACTGGTTTACAAATATCGCAGCTAGATTTTACATTGCTGTATCCGATTTATTACTTTTCGCTTGAACATTTAGATTTAACCAGACAATCTGTTGTAGATATTCATCTTCGAGCTCGTGTGTCAACAGCAGCTATTGCTAATTACAGAGCAATTGCTGTTATACTCAGCGATAAATCGATGTTACTCGAAGGTGTTGGTGGACGAATGAGAGTTATTGATGCTCCAGTAGAAAATATGTAATTAGATCGTTCATAATAATTATAATGTCATATCATCACATTAGTGTGAGTCTGACTCCTGGTCAGATTAAAAGGCTGCAATCAGCATCAAAAAATAATTGTGGAATAAAAATATCGCTAAAACGAGAACAGATGACCGGTGCAAATAAACTGTCGTTGACCGAGCGTCAGTTTAAAAACTTCAATGATGCTAAAAAATCAAATAAAGGCGTCAAACTTAATCTTTCTGCGGGCGCCATCAAAGACATCGCTAAAACGGGTGGTATATTTCCACTTCTCGCAGCAATACCAGCATTAATAGCAGCTGCAGCACCAGCTGTTGCAAAAGCAGCTGCGCTAGGTGCTGTTGGAACAGCTGCTGGAATGGCATTAAAGAAAGCAACAGGAAAGGGAATCAAAAAAAAGGGAAGAGGTCTAAGATTGCCAGAGACCCCACACTGGTATGGAAAGGGTCTAAGATTACCAGGGACAGTTTACTAATAACACCCATGTCCAATTTTGATTTACTTAATGCTGCTAAGCAATTAAAATAAAAAATTTTAGAGGTGTTTTTATGCGCGATCAATTACCTACCGTTGCAATGCAACATGAAACCGGTATTATTAATCTCGATAAAAATTCTGGCCCAGGCACGCACTGGGTCGCATATGCAATTGATCCACGTGGAATTATTTATTTCCATTCGTATGGATTAGCGCCACCAAAAGAATTTCTTTATTACGTTAGCAATAATACTGCTCCAATCTGGTATTCAACGTTACCAACACAAAAAATAACTGATCCTCCAATATGCGGTCGTGAAACCCTCGCTATGCTTGATGCTGTATCAAAATCAACAGCACCACCTCATAAAGTCGTACACGCGTTCACTACGCTACGTCATAACACTTAAACTGATATCAGTAAATATAATGGTAGATATTTATGGAAGATCCTCAGGTAGAGCTCAGAAGGTCGATTTATCTAAATATGCAACTCTTGATCAACTCAGAAATGAAATCGATGATTTATTTAGTATCACGAGTGTGGATCAAAATGAAGTCGTCGTTTTTCAGGACAAACAAGGACGATTAAAAACGAGTAACATACAACTACCAGATGTACTTATACGAATTCCCAACGCGGTTGTTAATAATATCGTTACTTTCACTGATCAGGGTAAAATACTGGATTCCGGTAAATCGGTTAATGATTATGTTAAGAAAACTGGTGATGTATTTACCGGTGATATTATTATGTCAGAAGAAAAATTACGTATCTTGGAGATCCAATCGCAGATACAGACGCAGCAACAAAAAAAATACGTCGATGATCAAGAATCCAAGTACGTGTCAGTGCGTGGTGGTATAATGCGTGCATTTCTCAACATGAATAGTAATGGTATTAATAATCTCAGAACACCAGAAACAGATTTTGACGCTGCAACGAAGAAATACGTCGACGATAAGAAAATTCCAATAACGGCTTCGTTAACGACTATCAATGATGGAATTGCTGTATTTAGAACTGAATTTAATAGTCATATACAAACATTTCTAAATTTTCGTAGAAATGTAAACAGATCTATTAATGACTTTTTTTTTACTCCACCAAATGTTATTATTAATCTCGCTGACATTAACGCAAGACTCAACGATATCATTAGTGGTATTCCTAATATTATTCAAAAAACTAATCTCGTTAAAATTCCTCACAAGCAGATCGTTAATATCGTGTACACAGTCGCATCAGGAAAAGCAACATGGACACCGGAAAATAACACCCTTAAACATACCGCAGAGGTCACTGGTGTATACAGATTATCTATATTTTGTGCTGAAAAATTTACTATATTTACCACATTTACATGGCGTCATTCAACCGATAGTTTTTTCTGGAACTGTGTCTATAGTGTTAAACAAAGATGCTGAAGAAACATTTATGCTGATAGCGGATAATAAAAAGTTAACCACAGCAGATTATTGGTGGTGTATTGAGTTTGTAGCTGAAACTCCTCAATTAGTTACCTAGATAAGTATAATGAATCAAGAGTCATTTATCGACGTTCAACGTCACAGATACGCTCAAGTATGTGAGTGTCAAACCAAACTAAAAAATATCATCGACGATTACACGATAAAGGTAAAAAAATATCGGCGACGTATGGTTGTTATTGATATAATGTTATACTCGGTTTCTGCTGTTATTGCTGGAACTGGATTATTACTATCAACAATAACGATGACAGCGCCTGCAGTTGTAACGATTATAGTTTCAACGACAACAACATGCGCAGGTATTTTCAGTATTATCTCTAAAAAAATATCTACGTGTACGAATGATAAACTAAACGAGTACGTGATGAAATTGCACACAGCAACAGCCGCATACACTAAATTATGCTCGTATATTTCAACGTATCTCAGTGATGGTAAAATATCCGATGAGGAGTTCGCAACGATAATGAAACCTACGATGAAGCATTCAGAATCGCT
>JAECUM010052377.1:0-12282 GCA_016617855.1 Megalonaias nervosa
AAACGTCATGGTAATTATGAAGATTATCATGCGATTATTTCGAACGCGTACGGGCTTAGCAACGACTCTAGAAAACCTATTTCGAAGATGATTCGTGGAATCATATCGACGCTACAGCTCTCTTACATGTCATGAGTTAAAGCAGGTATTTTTCTTGGTGTACATTTATCTGTGCCGCTTAATCGCAAGTGATCAGACAAGAATGAGTCAAAAATCGCAACACCGTGAATATATAGCGGTCCCGTAGAAGCATAAACAATAAAGACCCTGAGGCCATAAATGATGAAATCAACAAGAATCGACACTATGGAAAAATACACCAATTCAGGTTCAGGATGGACTTTTGACAGATATGTTAATATCTAACTGCATCCGTTCCCTAACATACCATTCCGAGCATCGTGTTATATACCAACGCCAATGTTTGTTTCGCTGCAGTTGATAATAAATGTGATAAATGATGATAGAATATAGACAAGCTACGACAATACCGTCAATATCTGAATGAATTCAGTTTTGAGGACAACAATTTGCCTGTTACCAAGGCCACACTCTATTACCGTGCCGAACTTAATACTGATAACAAAGCTGACTTGTATGTTTGGGACATAGGTTTTTATGCGTTAACACTATCCCCGCAGGTGCAAAATAAAATTTCGCAAGGGAGGACCCATACTGAGCCTCTGTTGATGTGCAATATGAAATAGATTCGGCAACAGCTCTCCTCGCAAATTGATATCGTCATGACCAATAATACTATTAGCGAGTTTTCAACAGACACTAATGGCTTGATCTTCAATATCGCTTTCAGCTTACCGTCTAACGATGATAAAGAAGTGTGATCATTGTCATATTAGTGGAACGTAGAGAGGAGCCGCAAGTAACGCATGCAATCTGCAGCAGCGAATTTATCAAACAAAACACGAATTCCCGTAGTGCTTCATAACCTGAATACTTATGTTAGTCGCTTAACAATGCAAACAGTCGCTATGGCATCAAATACACCACCAATAAGCGTCATCCCAAACACGATAGAACAATTCACGACGTGTCTTCTTGGAGAACTGCAGTTTATTGACTTTCTTCAGTTTCTCTTTTCTAGACTGGATAAAGTAGTGAGCAACCTTGTAACAGGAAGTGAAGCCTTCCATGGCAATGTTCGATTCAAAATCACTAGTCGATACGGTTGTGCAAACGATGAAATTTTACCTTGATTACTCGTAAAGGAATCTACCCCTACGAGTTCATGAGTGACAGTGACAAGCTATTTGAAACTCAATTACACCCGATCGAGGCATTCCAATTGTCGTTGTATCTTTAAGGCATTTCCGCCAACGATTACGTGCACGCCAACAATATCTGAACCGAGTTTGGTTGACAAAAACCTCCGTGACTATCATGATCCGTATTTACATACCGATATGTTATTGCTCGTGGATGTCTTCGACACCTTTCGCGATGCAGCCATGCGTATGTACAGTCCCCCGAACTACATTTCGTCATTGGGAATTGTCTGGTATGCGCTGCTGTCTCAAACCAAGATGGAGTTTAAACTGCTCACTAACATTGGCCAGCATCTGTTTATTTAGAATATGGTATTCGTGGCAGTATATCAATGGTGAGCAACCGCCACGTTAAAGCTAACAATACAAAAAGGGACGGATATGATCAGGCTTTATCATAGTTACATCATGAATCTTTAAGCCAATAATCTTTATGTCTTACGGAAGGCAATACTGTAGACAATGCCTGATGGTGGGTTTTTAGTAGATTAATTCCAAAATTGGATATACAAAAACATATATGTGGGTACCATCATAACCGCGACATCGGGCACTTTTATGAAGTTCACCTGGAGCATTCAGAAAACAACCATTCACCTTCACAAATACTACCCACTAGCGTCAGAAGCAACAACTGTACCCAAGTAGTGGATGGTGTCTGTATCAATGCCAAATCATTGAGGAGTTGGGACACCCATATATAGAATGCATTAAGCTTGTTCTGCGCCTAAGAATTAAAAGCACGTAGTACATGTGTTGTAATTTACAATTATATCTGTGATTGGGAATGCATAGTCAACGAGTCCATCCGGTGCTCAGGTTTCGTCAGAGCTGATGATGGCACCCTACATTCAAATGAATACAGATCTGCGCAGCACAGCCACTAAAGAGTTTTAGAAGTATTTCTCCAAGCCTATGAACAATGCCGTGTTCAGTAAGACAATGGAAATCTTCGCAAAAGTATACGTGTCATCCTTGTCCGTGATAATGAACAAGACAAACTTTGCAGGCCTGTTACTGACCAGGCATTTTAGTGACGCAAGCTATTTGACGGCGGACTATTAGCCATCCAAAAGCCTAAACCTAACTTGAAGTTGACGAATCCTATCTATGTTGGCTCGACCGTGTTGGATTTGTCAAAGCTGCTAATACACGAGTTTTAATATGGAAAGATCAAACCGTTTTATTAGTATGATCCCGAGATGCTGGACATGGACACCGATTCACTTCTTATGCATTTCATCACTGATGATGTCTATGAGGATATGGCATTGGACATAATTCTAAACGAATTAAACACAAGTGGTTGTCCAAAAGATCATCTGTTGTTTAGTAACACCAACCAAAATGTTGTTGACAAGTTCAAGGATGCATGTGCGAGAAAGCCAATCGAAGTGTACATGGGACTGCGTCCAAAAATATACTCAATGGCGGTCGAACCTCAGAGCGGAAAGAACATCAGCAAACGAGAAAATATTTCCCCGGGTTGCCGTTGCAAAAGATCTCAAATATGATATGTATGTGTGACGCAAATTCGCACACACAACAGAGCAAATTCGCTCAAAGAAACATCGTATAGTTATGTATGGTTGCACCAAGGTGAGTTTGTCTCTGTTTGATATCAAGTGCTTGATATTTCCCGATGGAATCAACGCCTATTCGCATGGACACCACGCTACTGTAAATCAACTTACGATTGATGAGTTAGCACATTAAAATAGACTTTGGTGGTAGTTCTGTATCCCCAGTAACGACTTGTAATTCCTCTCGCACAAATGTTCTGCTTGGCTGAAGCTTTGCTGCCCGTTCACTAGAGGGTGACAGATGGTAACGTATTGCCTCTCATGGCCAAAAACAACAATTTAGTCTGACATTGTAAAGGTATCAATGGACCATACCGGGTCAGTAGCTCGACGTTGTACGCCTTCAGACTCTCCCGATCCATACGGATGAACAAACGATATTGTTTCCGAGTGGGTCTAACAGCAGTGGTTTTGATATAATTTTGTACGTAGCGTTCAGTCTTCTGCAGAATCGTCTACTCAGGCTTGAATCCAATCGCAGGTGTGATTTCATTATTCAAGGCTGCAATAACTGGTGAAGGTCGTGTTAGCCTCTCAAGAGATGAAGCCGAGGCCTCATGAACAATTCTTGCGCGTACATGATGTCCAAATGACTGTTTCGCAAGTTTAATGTTAAATCGTTCCACAATAGCCTGGTCGCAATATGTGCATGTTCAACAAGAAATACGCAGTTTATGTTTTGTCAACAACGCAGCAACAACTCCCAGAAGTTCTTTACTTACTTTGAATTGTAACAGCCGTGGCTTTCTTAATGGTGAACGTGCATAACTACGTCAACGACGCTTGCTGAATCTTTAGACGTCAACGGGTGTCCTCACCTCAAACCATCCACGGGAAATCTTCTTTTGTGCGGGTAGGTAAATTTGTCACAATGCTGGTTTCGCAAACCACGCTCGAGCAATCCTATGTGAGATCTGTGCTACGTTCACTAACTTTCCGACAGCTGATTTACGTTTCCAATAACCATGAGGAATTCAGTATACTGCAAACAGAGTCCGCTCGGAAACTACGCTTTTCTTATTCATGTTTGTTTCTTTATTTATTATACCTACCTACGTAACCTCCAATTAGTGGACTTTGTCTACCAATGAAATTCGTACCCTTCACACCTAATTTGATATCAGTACTTTTGATGCACACAGAGATAACTTGATGCTTGGTACGCTACATCATGTCGATAACATGCAGCATCGACACGAGTTATAGGAGCAACTAGGTCTAGGAATGTGCTTTCCACCAGGGTATTGCTCCATGGTGTTCCGGGTTGCTTCGCTAAGGCAGCAGCGACATCACCACCGACTTTATAACTGAAAGGTCTGACAAATGTTAACTTCTTTGCTCCACACTAAACACAAGTTGCAGTCATCGCAGCTCTACTATTACATGTTTGAACTCGAGTTGGATTTGCGGTACGAGATTTCGTGTGACATCTGACACAGCTGACAATCAATCATGTTGTGATGTACATGGGGATTTTACAGTAGCGCTTCAGTCGTCACTAAGACTCAACACTACTCATTTATTTCTTTTCCGCGGTTGATGAAGCTCCTACCATTGACGACGTTAATCTGAATGATCATAATCTTCTTGTGTACAACCCCGCGAGAATATTTTCCTGAGGTCGACATAAAAACACAGGCGTGATCTATGAACACAAAGTTATGGACGCGTGCCTAAGTAATCCGAGACAACTGCAACATGCTGAAAGTGTGTGCATGGTCGTTGATACCATTTGTGGTCTCTCCGCGACCACAAGCTTTGGATTTGGTGTTGCTGAAATTGTGGCCACGTCAGCCATCATAAGTACACCATTCGGAATTGTCGGATATATATCAATAGCAACAGGTGTCCCAATGTGGTGCTAGTGAAATAATTTCGATACGATTACATTCTCAATTCAGAATTTCTTGCGGCAACACAAAGTAGTCCCCATGGTTATTGAGGATAAAGCAATGAGCATGGCTGATTCAAAATGGCGCTGGTGAAAATGGAAAACCACCGACGTCTCCACGCATAGATACGGAAGTGAGATGTTAGTGTCCTAAATGATATGATTGATTTTGCAGACAGTGAAAATCAATTACTTTTGGCCAGTAGATTTAGCTTTGCGAAATCGTTTACGCGACCAAAAGGTAAAGCCCATTTACACTAAAACGCAGAATCATTCACGGGAGTGAATAGTGTCCAGGGTGTTTGCGAAGAGTATACTTTATTGAATGTAAACGGCGACAACATTGACACTGTATATACAAAAAGGGAATTTACTGCATTGTCAGTGGTAGCCTTTTGACGGTGTCGCTGTTGTTTTAGTTATTTGATTTTTTAACATTAATTTTAAAAAAGTTTGTTTCGAAAACAATAATAACAGTTACGTCATCTTACGCCATCAGAGTCTGCATAGCAAATTCGTTCACACTACAGTTAGAATTATAATGTATTGCCCCGTAGCTCGTACACGCGCTAGCGAACTTAAAACACCTATTGTGACACTACTCATAAAGTAAGTGACCTACTAAATAACCGAAATTATTTCAACTCGCACGTTGGCTTGCGACTCAAAAATAATTTGCATTCAACACTTATTCAGTTATATCTTCTCTAGAACGGGTGGGGCTAGGAGGGTATAGAAAATAGGCTTACAAAATAAAGGTATGGGGATGTTTGAATCCAGATAATAATATATTTTGTACAGCAAAGCTAAATAAAAGACTTAAAACAATAAAGATCAAAATCATAAAAGTAAATTTCTCATTTGGTTTACATAATATTTATTTACTTAACTGTGTCGTTTACTCACTGCAGGTCATTCTGTCTCTTATGAAATTGCTGGAATGGAACCGGGTTGGGATTGTCTATGATAACGACACCTACGGAATAGGAGCTTCTGAATCTTTAAAAGAATTAGCAGAACAAAATGGTATATGTGTCCCTGTATTCCGTTCCATTACGGTAGACACAGACGAAGTCGTGGATACATCTGAAATAAATAGCATCCTAGATGATATTGCTTTAAAGAAATCATCACCAGTAGGTGGTATTATTTTCTTCACTGGAGCCGAAAATACTGCTAAGGCCTTTCTCTTGGCGGCGCAGAGATTCCAAGAGGGACCCACCTTTATATTTTCCGATGGAACTGAGGCGGAAGAAGGTTTTTTTCAATATGGTGAAAGTGTCCTTAAAAAGTCAAAAGGGTCATTTGCTGCTGTTAGTCCAAAAGCAGTTGTGACTGAATTTCAAACATACTGGGAGAAGCTATTCAAGAATGTTACAATGTTGTTGGAAGAGTCCAATTCCAACCCTTGGCTTTTGAACGTTTTTCAACTGGTCAATAGGTGTAAACCATCTAGCACATCACCATGTCCAAATATGAGTGATGATGGTGTCAAAAAGGCCTTTCCTACCCAACCACTTTATGTTCAGTATTCCATACTAGCAGCATTAGTCCTCTCTAAAACTCTCATGGAGGTCTACAAAGACATTTGCGGTACAGAGAAATGTACATATTTTTCCACATCTTTCAAGCATGGCATGATGATAGAAAAAATAAAACATCTAAACCTGGTTTTTGACGGTGACTTTGACCTAGAAATAAGATCACTACAGGGACGAAATGTTTCTTTCCAAAGCAATGGTGATGTATCTATGATGTATAATGTTTATGAAGTGTTCAACTTAAGAAGAGCTCCAAGCGAATTTAAATTTATTAGGGTAAGTAGAACAGAAATCATTTATTTATACCGCCCCATCAACCCCTACTCCCACCCCACAAACACAAATAAAAGGAAATCAAGTTACGTTGAGGTTATGTGGATCAAATATCAAAATACTGATCGATAGATAGGAGAGAAATATTGTGGCAGAATCCTTCTTGAGTCGGCTGCCAACATTTTATATTTTCAAACTATTCTCAAAGTCGTAAACATATTTGCAACAAATTTTTATTGGTACAACGGTTGCTGTTTAACATATAATTTTGTCACCATTAAGAAACGAATGCAAACATGTAAGCAACCTCTTCTCAAAAAACACCAAGGAGAATTTGATCGCAACTCACAAAAATTAATCTTCTCTGGTGTTTTGGACTACAGCAGCACAACTAGGTTATTTAGTGGGGATGTAGTTAGAGTAAAGTGACTTGCCCAAGGACACATCACTTCTGACGTTATGGCCTGAAAAATTTGTATCATTTCGACCATCAAATGTAGTCGCCACTAATATAAATGAAAATAACCTTTTCACGATTTCTTCCTTAAAGTCCGTTTAACAATATTTTGCCTAATTTAAAAGAGAATATGGTCAGAAATAATTTGAGGGGTTCTTTTTATGACATTACATATGTATGCAATTATGTGTGTATTAGTGTTGAATGTCTCGTCGGCACATTGAAGACTATATGTTGTCACTTAAAGGAGGACCGTTCCGGTGGCCTTGTGTTTAGAGCGTGTGCCTAGGATGCGGGAAGTCGCGGGTTCGAGCCACGGCCGAGTCATACCAAAGACTTATAAATATGGTACTAACAGCTGCCTGGCTAGGCGCTCAGCATTAAGAGGTTAGTGTTAGGATTGGTCGGCCTTGTGTCAGGATAATGTGACTGGGTGGAACATCGTGCTATATGTCTGTGGCATGATGCCCCAGTGCTAGACATCACTATAACTGCCACACTACTGTTGAATTCAGTCCGCCATCAGTCCGCCGTAATAAAAATTGAAAACAAATGAAAATTTGACATAAAATAATTGAGACAAACATCTTTGATCAAACGTATTTCAAATTTCCCTACATGAAGCAAAGCTACCATCAATAACGACTGCTGTAATTAAAAAGAATACCTTTACACCATAAACCTCTTGAATGGATTTTGCCAAATTTGGTATATGGAAATAGAGAGCATACTGACACCACGGTGCTCTTTTCTACAAATAGTACGATTCTCTATCGGATATGCTGATCGACCTTGACCTGCAGCACAGCATGATTAAATATAAGATAGCTAAATGCCTTTTTGTAAGAAAGAAACTTCTGAGGAAAATTTTGACTAACTTTAGAAGAAACATTTCAAAATGTAAACCCTATTAGTATATATAACTAATGTTTACCCTTAACCAAATATAACCTTGGTAGATATAATTTGTAGCAGAAAATAACAGAAACAAATCAGTTTCAATGATAACATCCCGGTAACCTAAATTTCTGCTCGCTGTTTTCGTTATAAAGTTATTTAGTGCATGTAATTCAGATCAGTGATTTCAGTTCTATTGTAACTTTTTTTCATTCATTGCAATCCCGTGATATATTATTATAGTGGTGAGGCATCAAATGTTAATTTTAAAATTCATTTTAAACCCACTTCAACGAAGTAGACGAGGGCATTTGTACTACCCCAAGACGTCAGAGTCGGGACGTATGAAACATAAACATATATACAGCCTGCATCTAAACCGAATCTTCCTAGGTCCTACGCAACAGTTTGAAATGGGTTTCAAAAGCAGTTACCCCCCGTGGAGGCTAAGCTGGTACACATTTGTACATTAGTAGAACATTCATGATTACGTGTTTACATTTAGCTCAGGCTTTGCAGAGAAATCATCTAATCTGATGATTCTAGGATTCTAGCATTTTAGTGCTTCAGAAATAAATATAAACTGAGACCATAACATCAATCCCACATCCTTTAAAGGAGAGAAGGTCACTGTGACCTACATTTCGCATTCTACTGCCTTGGGTTCCGTTTATGCGTTTTGTTCATGCGCACGATTCGTGATTCCTGCTTACATACAATTATATCTGGATGGAATCAAATTTGTTTAAAAAAATATACGTAGGTAATTGTGACCCTTATTTTGTGCTTTGCTGACTTTCAATAAATGTTGTGTTTTAAATGTTAATGCTTGAATTATTAGATTAGATGATGGTATATATCTATATTAGTAACACACCGGTATAAAAAAATGGTAACTCTGTCCTATATTTCCTTGTCGGAATCACATTAGGCTGAATATATGTTTTGCATGATAATTAACGTTTACAGTTAAAACTAACAACGTATTAGATGCGATCTATGTAATTGCTAATTTCTGTCTGTGTTTTCTTATTCTTGACTGACACTGCTGTTCAAACTGGCGTCATTAGCAAAATCCGACTAATGGCAAATTAGGATGTCTTTTAATAGACGTTAAATAACAAATCTCAGCAAAATTTAGGTATTGAGAAAAATTTAAAATGTGTTGGCCCCATTTGATTACCTTTAGCCAAAGAATCGTAAAATAACAAAACTTCAGACAGACATATTGTTACGTATGGTCATACAACTTGCTCAGTGGTATATAAATTCTACGATCAGCATATTTATATGGATTCTGTTAGATTACTATTTCTCTAGTCAAACGTTTTTTTTTTTTATACGTTTGATCGGAGACCGTTTTTAACATCTTGGTCATATTGAACTTTCGATGGAACTACTTCTCCAGGTGGAGTATGTGTACTATCGACATATTGTGTTAATGAGTAAAATATTGTGCAACAGAGAAATTCTTTTGAAATCCTTTTGTACACGTACACATTCGAACGACATACAACCAAAATAGTTCGGGGCCCCGAGTGGCCGAGTGGTATAAAGCGCTCACCGTTACGGATCACTGCTGTCTCACCTCTGTCTGCGTGGGTTCGAGTCTCGGGCTCGGCCAATGTGGGTAAGTGAGAAAGCTTGCCAGTAACTTCTCGTGGGTCGGTGGTTCTTTCCGGGGTTTTCCCGGGTTCTTCCTCCAACGTTTATACTGGCCGCCATGCATAGCCTGTCTTGTGCTGAAAATGCTGTTAAACCCTTCAACAACAACAACAACAACAACAACAAAATTGTTTCAGTTTGCTCACTAGCAGATTCAAACTGAAGTTGTTAGCAAAGTAGTTCTAATAAGGGGAGACAACTGTAATATGTTTTCAGATTTCCTTGCTCTTGTCATGCAGTCAAATAAATCTACGAATCTTAAAATAAACCACCCTAGGGCACTGTTGTACGTGTCATTGAACCCCCGAGTACATTTTCGTTCATATATAATACATAAACATTTTAATACATAAAATTCCGTGGCATTCGTCATGGGTTGTTTGTTTGCTGTACAATGCTGACTGCTAAATTCCAATTCCAATTAACTTTATTTCTCTCAGGTCAAAAATGGCGATATATGTTGAAAACATAAACAAACGAATGAAAACAAAAAAGCCCAAAACAATTTCAACATCTATTATAAAATGAAATTATCTGCACTGATTTAACTTATAATGTTGTTACATAACGACGCTCAATCATGAAGAATAACAATGTTGACAATATCAGTAAAAGATTAAACCATTCTTTTTTTAAACTGGAGGGATGGCTTTCAATTGAAAACTGCTAAAAAAAAAGTAATGTTTTTCTTTCTAATGCAAGTAATTCTTCAACCGTTTTCTTAAATTAGCATAGTTTTATTTCTTTAAGATGCGAGAACACTTTCTTTTCTAGCATTACCGAAAGATTACTTTTTCATTCACATTTGTTTACATTTCTTCAGGTCGGAGAATACAAGGACGAGTTGCATCTGAATTTCTCGAACATAAGGGATTACGACTCAACAGGCAAAGAACTCCTTTGGCCAAACCTGACGAAAGCTCAGTGTTCACCAGGCAAAGTCTGCGTCGAATGTATACTACCCAATATCCCAGACCACTTCGCCTACCTACCAGGCGACCTATATGTAGTTGGTACAGTTCCTGTGTATGAGAATGCAGAGCCACTTGGATGCGGAAAGATACGAGATTTAAATGGATACCAAATAGTTCAATCAATGGTATATGCCGTGAAAAAGATCAACGATAACATTGATGTTTTCCCCAAACAGAAAATTGGTCTTATTGTTTTGAATAGTTGCAACAATCGCTTCGTAATCACGAGGAAGATCAATGACCTTTATCAAAATGGACTCAGGATGGTCATGGGTTATAATTTAAACATGTCGGATACCTCTCTCGAAGGCATCGGTTATCTCGACTTAAAAGACCGTATACTTGGGTTTGTAGGCGGATTATCGAGTATACTTAGTATTCCTATATCTGAAATATTGCAGCAGCTGAAATACGTTCAGATTAGTTATGCATCAACAAATCCATCTCTGAGTGATAGAAATTTACACCCATATTTCATGAGAACGGTAACACCTGACAATAAACAGGCAGATGTCATTATTAAAATACTTCTGGAACTGAAGTCCGAGTACATACAAGTCGTGTACAGTGAGGGCAGTTACGGTGTAGGTGGGAGAGATACCATACGAGACGCTGCAAAGAAGAATAAAATCTGTATTGCACAAGAAATTATGGTTAAAGAACTACCAGATGGCAATTACTACTATATTATTGAAGAATTAAGAAAGAAGCCTTATGCCAAAATTGTGATAATATTCCTAGGCTTGAATGTGCCATTGGTCATGAAAGCACTCGGCGCAAAGAGTGGCGAGTTTATGTTCATCGGATCCGAAGCATGGGGCCATACCCAAAGTATTCTACAAGACAACGCTAAAGACTTTCTCGAATCCTCGCTGACTTTAAGTCTGGAAATGGTTGAGGATGAAGACGTAGTCTCTTACGTTCAAGGCATAGACCCTACAACAAATAGACACAATGTATGGCTGAATGCATACATGGAGTCCAAATTAGGATGCTATTATCCATGGAGTTATGACAAAAGCAGAAACCGCCCGTGTACAGAAAGAGATAAACTCCTAAACCAAGCCGACTTTGAAATGGATATTTATAGTATATTTGCATACAACTCTGTTCTGGCCTTGCTCAAGGGTGCCGACCAGTTTTTCAAATACACATGTGGTTCGACTGCTACGTCTGTTTGTCTCAACTACGCTGCAAACCCCGAACAACTCATTAAAACATTAAAGTCTGTAAAGTTAAATATCACAAAAGATACCCATATGACATTGGATACCGTTTTTGACGATAATGGAGATGGAACTATTGGGTACACGATTTATTATATTCAGAAGGACCCAGAGAATCTAGGGAGACTGAGATATATGAAGGTATGTTGATAACATTGATTTCGACCGTTTCTACGTTAAACATGGTGCATCTAAAATTTTCCCCAAGCAACTGCATCTGTTACAATTTGCAACATAACATGTATGAATTATCTTCGTTCTTAAAACATCCTTCTTACTCAATGTCATTATAAATAAAAAGTAGCCAGTCAGTTTCATTAAAACTCACAAAATTAAGTAGTTTTAGTGCTTTGTTTAATTTGCTTTGACAGTAAATAAATATAATTAATAACTGCTCAGGCGATATATATATATATATATATATATCTATATCTATATCTATATCTATCTATCTATCTATCTATCTATCTATCTATCTATCTATCTATCTAT
>JAECUM010052378.1:0-16251 GCA_016617855.1 Megalonaias nervosa
TTAAAAAATGTGGATTTAGTAGAAAGCTGGAAGCTTGTCTTCCCCAATACAGAAAAGTTTTAATAATCAATAATTGTTTACCGACAAAAAGTAGATAAGTCATGAACAAATTTAAATATATACATGATAATTTCTTGTATATGTAATTATTTCAGAGATCAAATAATAGTAAGAAACGAATGAATATGATTGTGTGACTGTGGCCGAATTTAAAAGTTTTGATAATATTATGAACGTTTGCGCTGTCATAAATAATAAATTTCATTTGATTGTCGGATTATAATGTTTTAATTGTAAGTCGGAACGGTAATGTGAAGAGAACACAATCTCTTAGAGTTGCATATTTTTGACATTCAAGCAGAAAATGTTCAGCTTTTCTACTTATCTACATGTGCAGTGCCTATTTTTAGAAGCATAATCTAGAAATAAATCGTTATTTAAGCTAATGTACTTGGTTCTCAATGGCGATTGCTGAATTTCATCCACCCGATCACCAACAAAATAATACAAAGGAATTTTATGTTTATCCCGATTCAGATCTTGAGTGGGTTACTTATTATCTCAATCGCTAATGTGTTCCACAATTGAATTGTGGAAGGCAGAAATGATTTTTTATACAATGTAGGTCGAATAATGCTCGATGATCTGGTAGTGATGGTCTCACTATTAACAACAAGAGGCTGGGTTACATCCAGTGGTAAATGGCGCCCGGGCGACGATGATGGCCCAAAGAGGTTTTGGCGTCCAAAAGACTTCTGGCGCCAGTGATTTGGCACCCAAAACCTCTGGCGTCCATGGGTACCGCCCAGTCCGCCTCCTCTTCTCACGTTAGTACGCTACTGGTTACATTTTGTAAATACTTTGGAGCACAACCATGGTATAATTTAAACAACTGAATTAATATATGTTTATAACGTCGAAACTTTGGGATATCGCATACAGTTTCCCCATCTAATAACGCCCGAGCTACACTCTTTGTTAGCACCTGTTACTGTTCCCATAGCCTCCAAGTGTATTGTTTCCAATTAATCTTTTTCTTGTATTGTACAATTATCCCAGAAACAATTAGAAGAGTGAAACAAGGGAAGTATATAATTTTTTTTACATTCTTTCCAGGGCAAACGATCCAATCTATATTTCGAAGTATTAACTTTCTCACAAGCCATTTTAGACAAATACCTGACATGTGTATATCAAGCGGCACCATCGGATGATGTAATACATAAATGCCTATGCTGGAACACTTCTTGAATCTTTTTGCTTCACATGTGTTGTATACGATGGTTATTTAAATTATATTTTCGTGTTATGAGCAATTACTTTTTTGGGGTTAAATGCGACTAGCCAAAGACGGGACAAGCCCTGTAATTTTCAATGTACAAATTTAGAATTCAATCACCTTCATTTGGGGATTTTAAAGATTATGTCTATAGTGTAGTATCATAAGCGAAAAGTCTAAATGATGACTGTATATCATTTACGATATTATTTTTATATACCAAAAATAATGATGGTCCAAGGGTTGATCCTCGAGGGACTCTTGCACTAGTACTTTAAAAATTCGAGAATCGGGAACTCAGGACAACTTATTGCTTTCTTAATGTCAAATAATGTTCTAACCGCAACAGTAAACTACCTAGAATGCCGATCCTTGTAAGTCTGATAAGTAATCAGGCATGTCAAACACGATCAAACGCTTAATTTATATCAAATAAAACAGTTCTAACTTACTTTTCCTGGTCTAGAGCTAAGAAATCATATCATAAGTATATAACGTCCGATTTGTTGATGAGTCACCAGGCGTAAATCCTGATTGATTAGGTGCAATCACATTAGGCAAAGTTTTAAGGAAAGGCTATTCAAATAATTTGGACAAAACACAAAGGAGTCATATCGGATGATAGTTTGGGACATTTGTTTTGCATCCTTTCTTACATACTTTGACCGGATATGCTAATTTCCAAGAATCTAGAAATTTTGGGATTTTAAGAGAAATGTTAAAACTGGGACACAGTGGATAGTTAACTGAACCTGCAGTTATCTTAAGTAGCTTGGCATGCAATGAATCTGGACCACAGCGTTGTATTGATTAAAACCAATAACATCACTAATGTTGAAGCAAGAGAAATTAGTTGTGGTTTTCTGGATTTAATACCACTTTTCAGCACGTGATAGGCTATAAATGGCGGCCAGAATATCTGTGAAGGTAGACCCAGGGAAAATCCCAGGAAGAACCACTAACCCACGGAAAGCTACTCTCAAGTTTTTTCTTATATCTACATTGGCCGAGCCAAAGGTTTGAACCCACGCGAACAGAGGTGAGATGGCAGTGATTTGTAAAGACAGGCGCCTTTAGACCACTCAGCCACCGGTGGACCTCATGAGAGAGTGGGGTACGGCATTTTATATTGTGTCACATTGTCAGTTTGTATTCTAGACTGTGCACAGAAAATCGTTAAAATATTTTCATTTTCTATTTATCATCTGCTACCGTAACCCTTTATATAATCAGGGAATCACAAGATTTCTTCTTAGATATTCCCTGGATGTCTTTAACAAGTTTCCACCACTCCTTAGAATTACCTGAATAATATTTAATTTTATCTGCCAGTCGCTGATCTCGTCAATATTTAGATTCGCGTAATTCACTAATAATGTTATTTCTTTTTTGGACAATATGAAAACCAATGTTCATGGTTTCGTGTGTGCTTTGCTCGATCGTAAAACTGCTTTCTTAGTCTAACGAGTTTTCCGCTTTCATTTTGCATCCAGGGTGGGTCTTTAGCGCTAATAATAAACTTTTTGGGGCGGACGGTTTTACTCAGTGCCCTCCAAGTTAGATTTGTGAATTTAGCAACGCTATGATTAATATCAGTTTTGTTTCGTGTATTTCATCTCACTGAGCATTCAGCGTAAGTGAATGTAACAAAATACAGTCTCCTTTATCAGTCTCTTTTGGCACTCAAAGTTTAGGGTAGGAAATGTTAAGGTGACACGTGCTGGGACATTGTATCTGACCCCGTTTGAGGAAATGGATTAAGGACACAAGCAACAAATTTGGTGTCGGACGCAATTAATCAAAGTCTCAGAATACTCTATAAAATGTTTGTCATTTCTTGTTAAATTTGCTGACCTTGTCATATAGGTAGAAACGTTCGGGTCTTAGGTTTAGATGAATCGGTTACACGTTATGTAGGTAGAAACGTCCGGGTATTAAAGAACAAACTTGGAAAAAAAAAACAAAACAAGCGAGTCACAAGCGATGCATTTTTAGAAATATGTAATTGTATTCAGGATAAGCGTTGGCGTTTGGCCTATACATGTAATTTGATAGCATCAAGTTTATTTATAGATGTTTGACAAGGCACACCTGAAATAAATATCTTGAATAATAATAACAATAGTAACCAGTATTAAACAGTATACGAATAGATAACAAATTTAACGGATCAGTTACTTTGCACTGTAGGTCTATTTGTGACATGCTACTGTAGAAGTATCAAAGGTTTCAAAAATGAATTTAAAAAATGTACAAATATAATGCAATCTAACTTCCTTCAGTGTTCTTTCTTAAGCATATGACATGATGAGAATAAAACAGAGTGATATAATGTTGAGTCACTACTTTGCAAGTATTTCTGACAGTCACATAGACTACTTATGAAAATATTAACATTTGACCTTAAATCTATATTGAGTGGACATTCGACAATGAAATGTAATTCATCTTCGACCTGTAAACGCCATAAAAATAAAACAATATACACAATGGATGTATTCTCTTTTAATAGTATTTTGTCTTATTCCTCAAAAAAATTTGATTTTTGAAATCTTAGAGTAGATTATGCAATTCGAAAATTAAATGGCATATTTAACTCATTTATCTCAGACTAAAATTCCGACAAATTAACCAACATTAATTTATCTTTAGTTTAAACCATACTTATTTGAGAAACTTTGTCCCAGAAACCGAACAATAGGAATCCCCCCCCCCCATTACAGATATAACTTTGCTTTTAACGGGCCACCCCTTGCATTCGGTTAAGGTCAACGAGGAGACCTTTAATTCGGTCTACATGTACACAATTACAACCAAGAGATTGCTTGAACAGTGCTTATGTCTTCATCCAAGCTGTTTACATCTCCGGTACGTATTTTTGTTATCAATGTTTTGGCACCAGAGCTGAAGTTGAAAGTACGTTCCCTTTGCTCAATCACTGCAAAAAGCTTCATAGTTTTCTTTTTCTTTTTTTTTTCTTTTTTTTTTTTTTCTTGTTCTCATTTGTTGTTTTGCAAGTTTACAGTAACACGTTTCTGCTGTAAATGCTAATAAATTACTGTCAGACATTAGTACAGCATCGCATGTACCTCGCTAGCATGTTTCAATATTGTGTCTCCATTAATCACATCAACCACATTATGAAAGTAAATATTATCGTTAATGAGGAGAGATCTTGAAATAAGCATATGCTTGTTGCTCAATACTCTATATCTCTTGTCTGATTTTATGTAAGTTCCACGATGACTTTTGTATAAATACTGTTTTAATCAAATGCAAATACAAACATGGGATTTGGGAATACAGTTGAAAACTTTCGCTTATTAGGGCGCTTTCTCCGCAACATTAAAAAAATATAACAGCATAAATCTGGATGCCGGTACCAGTAGTTACAAAGAAAAAGTATAAACAATACATACATACATACATACATACATACATACATACATACATACATACATATGGTTTTGTTAACAGCATTTGTTACCTAAAAAAGAAACAAAGAAACAAACTAATCCAAACAACAACAACAACAACAAAATTAGATAAAAACAATGATGATGCATATATTATAATTTGCATGAATTACTTATGTATTCATCCAAAATTGAAAACATAAATGTATATTTATATATATTTTAGTGTCATTTTATGTAGACTACTTAGGGTTGCCAGATAATAAAGTTTCAAGTGCGGGAGCAAAAGAGCTCCCCCCCCAATGAGAGTGGGTACACGATGTGACGTTTCAGATCAGACTATTGTGCACAATTTAAAAAAAAGTATTTTACTATTTTTATTTTACTTCTGGAATAATACCTATTATTAGATACAACTATTATAGTTCCAAGAAATATTATTTCACATCCCAACCCCTGCCATACCATATACCACATATCTGAGTCCACATTAGAGATTTTAAACACGAGATCCTAGATTATGCGCCTTAATTCATCTAACGATTTCAACATGCTAATAGTATGTTTTGGGATTTTGTCACCGTTAGCCAATGATGTCAGTTGTACTTGGACACAAAGCTTGCATTAGTTTTAAACTTCCTACTGATAAAAGGGCCATGTATCAAATTTTTGAGTTACAACTGGTAAATATTTTTGGGGGTGAAATACCCCAGTGACTATATTGATTCCATCGAGACAAATGACCAGACGTTGTTATCTCGTGTCTGTTGGATAGGCACACGTGTCATGCATGAACATGTATAGTGTTCCATAACGACAAAGTAGAAATGTAATGAATAACTATCTCTACGCCCTAGTGATTATTAGGTAGTGATTGCTGTCAGGTGAAGTAAATGTCGTAAATTGGGCATGATCATGTAAAGTTCAAGCAATGATCGCTAATAAACGATCAGTTTACTTCAGGCTTTTATGCGTTCGTAAAATGAACAGAAGTCTTCCTTGAACCTTAATTTGGTACCACAACATAACGACATACAGTAAAACAATAAAAAGAATGACTTGTTGGAATGAACTAGCGTGAGCCCTAAATGAGAAAAACAAAATTTGATGGAAGCCTAAAATGTTGAATTTGTGCTATAATATCGGTGCTACATTTATTATCCCACGCGAAATGTAACCTGAGATTCATAAATAGGTTCTAGGAGAAATGAAAGAAGTGCCCCCCCCCCCCGCCCATTATTACATATTAATTTGTAATTGATAGGCATATTATAAACAACGATACGAGCCTCTGTGACATGACATATCTTTTATCACAATACTGATTTGAGTTGAGACTGCTGAAGGATATATTGAGTACATCAGAACATTTGTTTGAATTTGAATATTTATACAAAGCATAAAGACTTTGCGTTCATTTCTGGCTGTAAAATACAAACCTGTCCATACTCTTACTGTTGACCTGTAAAATTGGGTCAGATTGTCAGGTGAAACATTGATGGAAGTCAATATTTGCTTTCCTTGGTTTATCATCAGATATTATTGTAACTTCAATAAACTTCAAGGAACATATACGCTTTGAACGTTGGTCAATACACCTGGCAAGGATTAGAGCCAAGGGACAGATCAGATCTCTGCGTGCAGCCATCCGTGTATGATCGTTATTCTTACATGATCAAATACTAAGTACATTTTATTGGTGTCAAATGCATACAAAAAGTTTTTTTAACACACAAAAACCCTGCATCCAAACAACTACTGAAATCTCAGTGTCTTAATTCAGCTGAGGTCACATACGCCAAACTGGCCAGTACCGAACGTGTCAATCTGATTAAAATCAGATCTCCACAATCCTACGTGTAGATCTGACAGACACCGATAAATTTCATGCTTTGGTGACCTTTGGAATTTCCAGTCCACTTATATTTAATATCCTATCGGACAAAGCATTGCAGTTTCGTGTCAGAGAGAGTTATCGTTAGTAACGATATGTTCCGAATGACGTGTGTCACTTTTCAGAAGTTCGAAAAGTGTATTAGATTGGTGAACCAGAAAGTCAACACAACATGGCATCTTACTGGTGTCCATAAGATCTCCACGTTGGACTGTGGAGATCTGACTTTTATCAAATTGCGTAAAAATAAACTGCAGAAATGCGCTATTCCTGACTGCAAATAAGCAGATGTCACATAAATGGGTCGATATTTATCTCTGATAGGAGTTTAGAGAACTGTGATGCTGTAAAGTTTCAACATATTGGACTGAGATAAAGCCAAAGGAACCTACTTTCGAGGCCAAAAGGTTTCGTGACGTTTCATCATACTTTTAAACTTGGGAAAAACGTCATAATGAAATTCGGTTAGATGACGACACGGAAGTCATGATGTCATTATATCTAGTTTTTGTTCGGGCGGTAGACTATAGTCTTTTCTCTAATAAAATAACATAAAGACACTGACACGCAAAAATAAACATTAATCTTTTCTTGAATCATAAAGTTTTTGAAGTAGAGAACCTAGTCAATTAGCTACGATGTCGTCGTCTCGACGTGGTCCGGGTCATGAACTGATATCATGTAATGGAGCAAATAAAAATACGGCTAAAGTCAAAAAGAATAATTGGAAGAAAATATACTACCTAAACAGAGTCATATTTTGAAGGAAGTTTGGCTTATGATGAATTTATTAAGCCAATTTGAGATAAAATGTATTGGTATGGTTACACAAACCGTACCTTCTCCACCATAACAGATAACGCGAGATTTTCTCAATTGTCTCGTTTTTCAAATAAGGCTTGTGATGCCATATGCGGATATTCTACGATACGTTATTCATCGCATCCCATTTACTACGATCTGTTTATATTTCCAAATAAGAATGCAATGTCCTTATATGGCACACGAAAAAAAAAAGAGGCTGAAAAAGGAAATAGTTATCAGATAACTAATATGATGGACGATCCAAATGAAAATGAGGAAGGTAAATGCTATTTTACAGATCTTTTTACAACGAAATTCAGCAGTTCTGGTATTGAATAATAGGACTATTTAATTTCTTTCAGTATATGTATTGAAACTTCCAAAAGTTTTGAAAATATGCTGAAAAAGTGCTGGGTGTGAATCGCCCCCGGCTGCTCCATTGATACATGTAAGCCTGTTTTAGTACCCAGTCTACGAAGTTGGGGTTCTAATATTAGTACCCAGTCAACGAAGTTGGGGTACTAATATTAGTACCCAGTCTACAAAGTTGGGGAACTAATATTAGCACTACTAGTCAATATGGTGCTTTAAATAATATTATATAAATTAAATATAGGACAAGGGGTCGTCCACATATGACGCCAAGCAATTTTTGCCATTTTTTTTACCTTCGCCACACTTCGTCACAAAAACCCAGAGCCAACTCTATGTGACATCACAAATCTCTGACCCCCCCCCTTTTTTTTCTCGACAATTTTTTGTAATACTGAAAAGTAAATGTAATGTAAATCAGTAAACTATACAGACAAAACAACAATCTTTTATGTAAAATAGTGTTTAATTTAATCATGCTTTTACAAGGATTGCTTGGCTAGTTAAAAAGTTTATAAAATTATTTTTAAAAATTTAATTGATTTTAAACAAAAAACAAAATGCAATGTAAATTAAACATATCAATCACTTCAGTTCTTACCAACATTAAAGTTTCAACAAATCCACAAAAATTCTAAGGGCTTAAAATCTGAAGCATTTGTAAATGAATTACTTCTCTTCATAGTTATCATTATCCAGTCGTGGTTATGTTATCGAACTAAGGTCAGACACAGCAACTTTTCAAAGACAAATCAATATCTGAGTGATGTTGATGCGGAGTGTTTTCCAAATCGGATGGCTATAAACGTTGGACCAGAAAAGCCAACAGCGTCTCTGTTTCCAAAACCGTTGCGACGGATCTCAATACCGACACACACCGAGAGTATAAGCTTGTGCCGGGCAGCAACTACCCAGTCATAGTCAGGAAGGCTTACTTTATACTCAACGTGCATTAGCAGTGGACTCTGCTTATTGGCAGCGACCAGACCAATTGGGACGCGACATTTATCGTCCTGGCTGATAAAACAAACCTCATCCGGTCCAAGCATGGGATACAGTTCTTCCAAATGTCTTATTGTAGCTGTGCAAAACTGGTCATCAGTATGTTTAGTGTGATAATCATTCTGAGCTCTAATTAACGTTGCTGGGACAGTGGTTACATGGCGCTTACCTTCTGACGACGAACTACGCTTAGGAAGTAAACGAAGGTATAGTTCACCTCGACTTATATTGAAGCCATCTTCTTTTAAATTCTCTGTTAATTGATCTGAGGTTTTGATACTTTTGTAGACTTCGAACTGTCTCTTTTCATGAGAAGCTGAACCATGCATTGTAATATCCAGTATAGTTTGCAAAAGCAATGGTTGTTCCTCTTCGATTTTTGGTTGACCACATCTGGCCCTGATATTCAGTTTTGGGCGCAGTTCAGGATTATCTTCCAAGTTTTGATTTTTTAAATCCCTTGCTTTCTGGGATCTTCTTTGATCATCAATCTTCCTCTTTAGTTTCTTTCCCAACTCAGCTTTTCTTTTTTGTTTATCTTTTAACTCTAAGTTCTGCTCATTTGAAAGTAGTCCTTGTTTTTGCCGATTATACAAACCAACGAGGTCAGAATTTATGACATCAATTTTGGACTTCAAATGTAATTGAACAGCCGCATTTCTTGGAGTAGCCAAATGGCTTTTAGAAGGCAATGTTTCAGAAGTAATGATATTCAAGACATCAGTCGGTTGTTCATTGGACTGTAAACTATCCTGAGTAGAAACTTTTTTTTGAAACTGATGGTGCCTGTTTTGTCCAAAAGTTAAGAAGTGATCCTGTTTTCGTAACGGAGATCGCCTTGAGCGCTTGCAACATATGGTTAACTTTTTCAGCCAAATCTGTCATTCTTGATATTATTCCACTTTATAATAAGTTCATCTTGGCACATTTTTTTTTTTTTTGTTATGGTAGGATATGCTAGCACATAAGCGTTAAATAAAGCCTGATATAATTTATATTTATCCATTGCTATGGGCTGCCGAAAAGTCGCGAAAATTCAAACTAATGTAACACTGGATTACGTTGTATGGTTTCAATAGCGTAAATGTTACTAGTGCCGCAAGCTGGTTCAGTCTTCTAAGTTCTTCTCTCCCCTCATCCTGTCTTTTTTAGACTCCCTTTTTTTAATGCCATCAAGCTTCAAAGACTCTTTGTACTAGTAGGACCGTTTATAATCTAGCACTTAAGTGGTGTCAACAAAACGTTTTCAATAAAAAGAAAGAAAAAAAAAAAAGGAAGCAAACATTTGATATCTTTATTTCCTTTAATGTGCTGCGTTCCAGCGCGACACAGCGTCCAGCCTTGGCGCTACTCAGCTAATTACATTTGTTGTTTTTCAAGAAAAAAAATATTAAAAGATTAAACGTTCACTGCGGACCGAATACCACCTTTCGACTTGCTAAACTCGTGTGTCTCTGATCTCGTCGGACTGTTGCCAGGATGGTGATAGCTTGTTAGCCTATTGTTTTTCTTTTCTAATATCTACGTTTAATCACAAGTAGGCTTGCAGTTTATTTAGTCTACATTTTGTTTTTTAAAATGTGTAATTACATTATATTAAAAAAAGAATTACATGATTAAAAAAACAGCAGTTTAAACCAGTTAAAGGTTATAACAATTATCCAATATTTCATCTGATATAATAATATTAATATAAGTCGTCCACGAGAGAGTTATTATCTATTGCTAATAAAAATGGACTGAGGATGCAGGTCACAAAATCTATTTTTTTGTTCTGACATTATTTTTGACAGAAGCGTTCCACACTCATTTATTGTGACGTCACATTTCTTCAAACCCCCCCTTTCCCCCTCATCATACTTCGTCACAAAATTTTGACCGCCTTCCTCACCCCCTCACTGTGTGACGTCATATGTGAACGACCCTTAATATGCCAGGTGAGATTAATGTTAGACACGTTTTAAGATCAAGGAATTTACTCGTTTGCCTCCTCTACTTTTTTCCTTGTGAATCGCGTGATTCAAATTTCGTACCTATCAGATTATTGGTAGTGAACATTTTTGAAAGTTGGGTAGACTGGTTCCATGGTTATAGAACGAGTACACTATGCCAACCATAAAAGTCAGACCATGATTGAACCATGACGCCATGATGAATGAAAGGTCAGAACGCGCGTTGTGACCTCATACGACAAAGCCTCATCAATGATTCATAAGTATGTAAATAAGTCATCTCACATAAATGGTGGTTCACGACAGAATATTTTGTACCTCTCATGTGGCCGACAACTCACTAGTATGAGAATTAAAGGCGAAAAACTTTTTAAAACATGTCTCATGTATATATAATTAAATCGGCTGAAACTTCAGAGTTGTCAAGTATTTGTTTCTGAAAATTATACTTAGTGACATTATTAGTGAGATATGTATCCACAACAAGAATTAAAAAAGTTCATAAATATTGTGTAAAAAAACCCATATATAATCAATGACAACGGTACAACGTATAAAATGCTCACAATATAGGGTCAGAATTCTTTAGATAAACCGCATTTGAACAAACGGTCCAAGATTTTCTCAGGTGGAACATCAGCATAAAGTTTTTGTCTCACGGGACGGTAGTTGTATGGTCTCAGCAAGAATGTATTCCACTGTGCGGACACTGGCAGTGTATGAACTGTTGAAGGTACGAATGAATCACGCACGTCCATACGCAAACGGCACAATACCGCATCATATCTACCATTTTTTTTTTCTGTATGAAAGGCGCTACTCTCCATTGATGTGTTTGGTGTTCCGAAGCTTGTTTGTGGAATTCTAAGATATTCTGCCAAATATATAGAATATGCTGATTTATATTTGAAGTAATTGTTTTGTTTTTAATATCTTCCACTGAAATGTGTGTGACAGCATGGAAGCCTTGACTGCATTTTCAGCTAATACTACAAAATATTTTTGTATAAAAAAGCATGTGTCTCAAAGATGTTGAATATTGACTGGTTTGTCTAAAAACAAATCTTTCTTAAAGCCTTCTGTGTGGAAATGGGTTCCGAAAATATAATCAAATTTGTTGTTGAAGTATTTGAGTATGGCTGTAATATCTGCAATAGCAATGGAGGTTTTGTCCGGTGACCGGCATGAAATGGCGCCATAGGATATTGCAATTGCAACTGTAGCTCAAACCTTGTTTCCATCTTTAACGAAAGTTTCAGTATTTGCATGACTGATTTCTACTGCACTTTAGGTAAGAATGAATTCGTATGCCAAAAGATGGAATCAATATTTGCTTACTGAGTGGACATGATTGGTATTGGGGCCTACAGAAGACATCATATGAAGGATTAGAAAGACAATTTGGTTGCATACTGAAGTTTCAATTTAATTCCTCTGAGATAAAATGAATGTTAATTTGCCTCAACATGGAGGCTCCCTGAAGGGAAGGTTATAAATGCTTCAAGACACCAAGTCCCTGACTGTGTACTGGCTCAAACATTTAGAAGAGAGCTGATTCTTACACAATCGAGCCAGGGTCATGTTTATATATTACTAAAGCCCTTTCCATTATGTACCCCAGTTTGTGTTTGACAGGAATCGCATGAAAACCGTAGATTTCTTTTATATTTGTCCCTGAGGCATCTGATATGCGGAAGAAAGTTAGTGTACGGTAAATAACGAGTCCCAAATATGTCCTCCACAGCATGGATAAGAGAACCATTAAGGCAGAGTTTTGGACCATAAGGAATTTTATGTAATCTGCAAAAGTTCATACAACCAGATGGAGTTTTCTTTGTTGAAACTTTTTAACCCGTTCTCTTCTGCCAAATTCTGAACCCTATTTAACCATAGCTGTTGTTAACGTTCAGTAGTTTGCGTTCTCCGTAGTAGTGTTTCCGCCAGGGAAAATGACCCTGCAGTGGAATTTCCAGCGAAAATGTCTACCCAAGATCCATTTTTCCGAGGATAGGATGACAGGGAATCAGCTGGGTGAAAAAACTACACCGCGAGACAAGAAAATTAGGAAATTACTTTCAACCTTAATTTTACTTTTTGTGCTGAAATTCTTCCCTGATGTGTGTGTGTGTGTGTGTGTGTGTGTGTGTTATTAAGATTTTTAAAGTAGCTTTAACAATTTTTCAGTCGCTACAATGTCTGCAGTGTGGCAGTTTACAATGATGTGTAGCATTGGGGCATCATGCCGCAGACATGTAGCATGATGTCCCACCCAGTCACATTATCGTGACACCAGGCCGACCAGTCCTAACATTAATCTCTTAATTCTGAGCGCCTAGAGAGGCAGCTGCAAGTATCATTTTTATAAGTCTTTGGTTTGACTTGACCGGGGTTCGAACCCGCGACCTCCCGCATCCAAGGATGACACTCTAACCACTTTGGCCACAGAAGCGATCCTTCCCTAATGCAAAGGCACGTCTCTGGATTTTGGCAAACTGTATATGTGATCCCCTTGAGAAACATCAAGCAAAGGAAACATGCACACGACTGTAGAAGTTCTCACTAACTGCAACCAGTGCTTTCAGTTGAGTCCAGATTAGGTTGTATAAAATATAATTGTCAGTAAACTATGAATTTTGTCTCCGTACACATTCTAGTTTCGCATCTGCATTTATTTTTTTTTGTCTTCAATATGGAAAAAGCCAATGCTTTGAAAACATTAGATTTATATGGACCTTGTGTTACGGTTGTCCACTTTCCGTGTAGATCATTTTCCTCTTGCTTAATCTACAAGCCAAGTTCAATTTATCTTAGTCCGAGTTCATCTGATCTTTCACATTTCGTGAACGACACAAGTATTTGGACTCTTGCGATGGGTTAGATCACCCAAGGTAACTGTCCATCTAGTGGCTTTAACAAGGGGTGGGGAACATAGAATAGTACTCAAACTAAATTAACTTAGTCAATAAAGGATAATCTTGCTGATATTAAATTCCATGTATTCGTTCACTCACCATCCCTCATAGTCATGGGACATGGCAATTGTAGGCAAGGTTTAACTTTTATCCTTTTTTGCGTTACTGCACATGATAAACTGATTTCCAAATTCTGTTATACACAATTATTATCATTGCACATAACAAAAATTGACAGGACTTAAACCGTGTGCATTGTGCTTATAAAAGCTTCTTTAGAAGCATGGAAGCGCGCGCGCGCGCGTGTGTGTGTGTGTGTGTGTGTGATTTGGATTTTTAACGAAGCTTTAACAATTTTTCAGTCATATCGCTACGATGTCTGCAGTGTGGCAGTTTGTAGTGATGTCTAGTATTGGGGCATCATGCCAAAGACATGTAACATAATGTCCCACCCAGTCACATTATCCTGACACCAGGCCGACCAGTCCTAACACTAATCTCGTAATGCTGAGGGCCAAGTGAGGCAGCTGTTAGTACCATTTTTATAAGTCTTTGGTATGACTCGGCCGGGGTTCGAACCCGCGACCTTCCGCATCCGAGGCGGACGCTCTATCCACTATGCCACCGGAGCGGTACTTGGAAGGTAACGTCAGGGGTTTATTGTTATTTGAAGGAGAGGTGATGCAACTATATCAAGAGTGGATGGTGAACTTATCTCAAGTAAAACGTTATCTATATACAGGTGCCCTGGGTTGTCTTGTGGTCTATTTCGTTAATCTGAATAAAATTAGATCTCCCCTGTCCTACGTGAAGATCTGACGAAGACCGCTTAAGGGTCATGTTCAGGTGACCTTTGAATTAGCCAATGGAAATGCAGCTTTAAAAAATCTGAAGGTGAATCAAATCGTTCGGTACACATTCATGCTTTTCATACACAATGCTCAGAAGACCGCTCCGGTGGCCTAGTGGATAGAGCGTCCGCCTCGGATGCGGGAGGTCGAGGGTTCGATCCCCGGCCTAGTCATACCAAAGACTTATAAAAATGGTACTGACAGCTGCCTCGCTTGGCGCTCAGCATTAAGAGGTTAGTGTTAGGACTGGTCAGGATAATGTGACTGGGTGGGACATCATGCCACATGTCTGCGGCATGATGCCCCAGTGCTAAACATCACTATAAACTGTCACACTGCAGACATCGTAGCGATATGACTGAAAAATTGTTAAAGCTACGTTAAAAATCTCTCTCTCTCTCTCTCTCTCTCTCTCTCTCTCACACACACACACACACACACACACACAATGCTCATCTCACACACACACACACAATGCTCATCTCCAAACGCAACGATATAAGACTTCATCTGATTGGTTGATATAATTAGCGATTAAGGTAATAACATAGGTTACCAGAACATGACCCATAAGCGGTCGCTGTCACATCTTCATGTATAACAGTGGAGATCTGATTTTAATCAGATTGTCTAAAGTGCTCGACTTTACCGATTAATGCAATTTCATCTCCTTCCGTCTGGGTTTGAGCTTCGGGCTTGACCAACGTGGGTATGAGAGAAAACTACTACTATCTTCCCATGGGTCGGTGGTTCTTACCGGGATTTTCTCGGGTTCTTCCTCCACCAGTTTTACTGCCATGTATAACTTATCTTGCGCTGAGCAATGGTGTTAAACCCCAAAACAACCAACCAAACAAATATATAGATAGAGTAGAAAATCTTTTAAGTTAAAATCCTATGTAACATATCTGGTGGAGCAAAGTGTCATTTGTCCATAGTATAAGTTTCAAAAAGGTTCATAACCTACTATTGTTTGCTCAGTACGACTGTCTCCAATGTCTTTTAAACGTCTCACCTTGATATGAAGAAATGTACTAGCACTGATCCATATTTGTATTGGAATAAATGGTATTGCTAAAAATATAATATTTCAAAAAATCCCCAACCAACATTAAGCTAATCAGAACTAGTTCGTGACCTCAATAGCTTCGCCAACAACATGCACTGACAATCTACCTGATCTTCCTGATTTTGATTCGGATGAATGAATTAACATAATGCACATAATTTTCATGGAAAAATGGATCTTCCGTCTTCCTAACCAGTACAAACCGATATGACGTTCAAAAATAAGTGCCCCGTTTTTCCAAGCCTGGTGTTCTGTATTCATTATATTCATATTGATGAAAAAACAGAATCATGATTAACAAAGTGAATACATTAAACACGTGTCGAGAACCAGTCCAAAACTAGATTATTAACAAATGAAGAGTGCGAATTAAAACACTAATGATCACTTATACAACCTGTTCCATCGTGCAGTGAGCTCCTTGTTTGTATGGATATATGGACAAACAGATGGACAGATTTTCAGAACCATAAAAGAACTTAAAGCAGACACGCACGCACACACACGCACACTATTTGCATATTGTGCAGCTAAGTAAACAAATGTTACCGCTGATCCCTATGAAAAGCACGACATAAATGTGTACATGTTTGTGTGAATGAAGGCCTTAAAATGGTATACTCTAGGTTTCAGTCCACAGTGGCTAATATATATATATATATATATATATATATATATATATATATATATATATATATAT